>OMPJ01039105.1:0-10362 GCA_900312935.1 Carapus acus | reverse complement strand
CCACGCCCCTCAAACACACACACACAGACACACACGTACACACAAGCTTTCCCTCTCCCTTCCTTCCCTTGGCAAAGAAACACTCCATCCATTTGTAGAAAAAGCGCCTCTGGGGAAGCGTTACATCAAAACTAATCATAACGATTAAAATCAGCTTTTCTCTGGGAGAGGGAGCGAGAGAGGGGGGAAGGAGGGATGGAGGGAGGGAGGAAAAAAGGGCAAGTTGGAGGCAAGGAGGAGTGAGGGTGTTGTACATGCAGTGGTAAAGAAAAAAAAATAGATTCCTTTATTTGATTTTATAAAATATAAACTCAAAGACTGAGGCGCTGCCAATGTGATCTCTCCCTTTCTGTGTGTGTGTGTGTGTGTGTGTGTGTGTGTGTGTGTGTGTGTGTGTGTGTGTGTGCTGGGGAGTTTTATTCTGCAGATTGGTTTAGACTGGGGCAGAGACATGAGCTAATTGTATCCTGATCTTTGCCTTGAGGGGTTTCGGAGCCCTGGAGCAAAGTATTCTCTGGATTTTGTTCTGTCTACCTTCGCCAAGCTATTGCATTTCTCACTGGTGAAGGAAGAGAAGCAGACCGAGGGGCAAATCGGAGAGGGAAAAGAGGGTACACACGGCAACAAAAAGAGACTTTATGCCGCTCCATGTTTCAGGTAAGCAGAGAATTGTGCGTTTTTTTGAGGGGGTGGTGGTGTTGTTGTGCGGTGGGGGGTCGCCGCTTTATTTCCTAAGCCTGGGACCGCTGAGGCGCTGAGCAGCTTTTACGCATGTGCCAAACGAGCCGAGCGGTACAGTTGTTACAATATTTAACCACTTCCTGGCTTATTGTGCCGCGGTTAACCGTGCAAATATACCCGACATGTTGGTGACCGTTTCTTTTACGGGGTTGCGAACGGTCGGGCGGCGATCCTCACTCGGGGAATACACTCTAGATTCCTCTTCTTCTGCGTCCTCTGCTCCTCTTTTTTTGGCTACACCGCCGTGTGAATTCGCTCCGGGCGCGTTCAGCCCCGACGCAAAAAAAGGAAGAAAAAAAAAAGCCGTCATCGCCGCTCGCCGCACAAGTTGTTTCTAACTTACTCGGACCGCTTTTGTCTTGGAAGATTTTTTTTCCTTCTTGTTTTTCCTTTTTTTCAAGTGGCGTTTGTAAGTCCCGAAACAGTCCCGTTTCCTGGCTGTCCCAGATCTCTCCAATGAAAGACGCCATTGTGGAGTCATTTCGCCGCAGGCCGATTTTTTTCCTATTCTGTGAGACTGGAGGAAGCGCTTTTCCTCACATCTACGCCGAATTCTACAGTCGACCCCTAGTTTCACGTTTTTATTTATTTTTTGACTATTTTATTTATTTATTTTTCCCCTCTTCCTCCCCCAATAAATCTCACTGATGCTCACGTAAAATATGTCAGAGTGGTCGGTGGTTCCGACCTGTAACTGTGCGTGATAAAGTCCGAGGTCCGAAAACGACAGCAAAAAAATATCGAACGGGGTATAACTCGAGGCTTTTTTTCCTCCCACCCAAGAGGAGAATGTGTATTATTTACAGATGTTATCCTCTCAAGCCTCGTTTGGTCTCAAAGAAATGAAGAAAATTCGTTGACATATGTTGATGATGTTTCTTGGTTATTTCTCCCCGCACCGAGGAGCAAACAGTCGCGCCATTTAGACTAAATGTGTGAGAAGTTGCGGGAAAGCTGTAAGAGAAACAGAACAGGTGATGAAGAGGGCGCACAGAGTGGAGGATAGCAGTGATGTTGATTATAAGGAGTGGTCGCTTGATGGCGCCGTAATGACAAAGCCGAGTGAAATAGTTGAGTGATCCTCAGTGAAATTATCTATCCGAACTGTTTGAGGTGAACTGGAGGAGGAGTGTCAGAAATATTTGCAAGCTTTATGCCCAACCCTGGTCCAGAGCAGAGCATTTTAGAGGATTGTGGTCGTTTGTCACCCCCTGTGATAGGATGATGCGGGCACATCTCCACACACCCACTTACACACGCTCACACACACGACCTGAAGCAAAAGAGCACCGATCACACCTCCTATCTGTGATGTCATGCCGGATTATGTGGGTAGCTGGGCTGATGCTGTCGGTGGCTTCGCTCACGCCGGGGATATCGCTGCTTTCCTATCTCCTAAACATGTCAGAGCCGCCACCAGCGACTGGCCCAGATCTAAAAACATGACACTTTGAGGAGTTGAGAGAGCCTTTGATTCAACTCTTATCAGATTATCTGTCAGATTACATCGCCGATTGACAGATTACTTCCAGTCGCTCTTTCAGATATTTGCAGCGTCCCTTGCCCTCCTAAAACTGCTCTGAAAAGCCAAAGCATTCCCCTTGAACAGTTCATACAGAGGATCTCAACGTTGTCTCTTTACTTTTGAATTCCGTGGGGAAATAAAAAATCTCCAGATATCATCCAAATACAGATACAATCCTGTGTTATGTCCCCCGTGTTCCCTTGTAACAGGAAAAGAAGGAAAAAATGACCTCCCTGAAGTCTTGACTTGTGGGGCATACAACAACAAAACTAAGCAAAAAACTCTTTCCACTGAACCGATGCTCACTGCCACCATCTTGCTCCAAAACTGCCACGTGTTGTGTCCGCAAATACAGTAGGGAAGAGACGTCTGGGTCCAGTCGCCCCTTTTTGCTAGCAATTACGTACGTCAAGAAAAGCAGCAGCTATTTTAAGACAGAGCCCCGGTCGCACGACTTCACATTAAAATGTTAAAAAAGCTTGCTTTTCCGTCAGTCATTTCCCCCCGAAAGCGACGCTATCTCCTTCCTTATGCGGCGCTACAATTTTACAGCTGGCAGCGCTGGAGAAGTGAACCCAAAAAAGTCTGTAAGTCAGTGTGTGGACATTTGAAACAAATGGCCGCGGGCTACGAAGCGGAGACAACCCATCCAGATTATGTAAATACCAGCCAGTCTGCTTCCAACTGAATGCTAATGCTGTGATCTGAAATGCTAATTGCACGATACGCTGTGCAAAAAAGCCGAACTGTGAGACGAGGGGAGAGGGAAACCGAAAGCTAGTCAGTCGTGGTAGCATCTAGCGCCACCATGAGCGCTAGCTGGCAGATTTGTGTTTCCCACCTTTCTCACCTACCTGCTTTCCTGCCTATCTTAGCTCAATTTTGAATTAAAAGACGGATACCAGGGGGATGTTTCTACATTTTTTGCCCCTGAGAGACAAAACTTCAGACCACCGGTGGAAAATAAGCGGGGAGGCGGGCTGCGGTGTTCTAGCCCCGGCGGCTTTGATGTGCTTGTGTGTCTGTTTCAGATTTATTCCAGCGCGCCGCGGTTGCCGATCCGGTCAACAAAGTAACACGAGTTGTATAAACCGACGAGTAGGCCTAAACGCTGGCGTTTCGACCGGAAAGTTGGAAACGCGTCTGCTCAACATCATATGGCTGATAAACACATTCGCGGGGCTGCGCCAATGTTGAAAACCGCAACAGGTTTTCGGGAAATCAAATGTGGCGCAGGGGAGAAGGTGGGGGACGGGGCGACGTGAAATTGCCTGGAGGCCGTAGCTTGATCCTGGTCAGGAATCGTGAGACGTGTCCTCGCCCACGGCAACCTGCGACCTGTCCTCTGAGATCCTGGCCGCAGTCACGGCCCTCAAAACTAGTCCGTCCCCGCATTTCGCCAGTTTGCCTGCGATTGCACGCCATAAGAGCCCCAAAAGCAATGCTAACCTCCCTCCCCCACTCTGCCACCTACCCAGCCATCCATCTCTCCCTCTCTCCCTCTCTCTCCCTCTCTCTCTCTCGTCTGCAATTTTCCATAATGCCTTACAGATTTTACACTCAATCCACCTTTACGATGACAAGGCTTTGAGGAAATCCAATTCCACCGAGCTGTTTTCAGAACTTGCTCTCCACGGGCACACACTCGCTGAACACTCGTACACATACACACACACACACACACACACGTACACATACACACCGCCATCTTCCACAAATTAGTCAGGGAACAAATTACCTGCATTCTGAGTGTGATCCCACGCACTTTGCCGGCTGCCTTACACAGGTCCCCTTTTGAAGAGCAGCCATGTGATTTCTCCCTCTCTCTCTCTCTCTCTCCCTCTCTCTTTTTTTTTTTTTTTTTCATGCCCCGCAGGCCCCCTTTGCCTTCTGCAAGGGATTCTGGAGTTGAATTTTAAAACTATGTATGGCTGCTGCCTGAGCTTATCAGCGCATGCACAAACGGCATGCAAATCAGAGCGGGATCACACACCGCATTGGAAGCCCTACACTCAAAGGCAAGCTTAATTGCTAATTGGGAATCGAGGTGTGAAACTCAGAGCTTGCCAATGAGAAGTAGAGTTGTGGATGTTTTAAGGCCAGTGGTTGAACTAATTAATTTTGATCTGAATATCGTAACGATTCTGAATTCCTTGCATTTTCAGCGGTAGGGGATAGTGCTGCAAAGAAAACAGCAGACGGACATGTTGTGGTTGTGGCTTTTTTGGTATTTTTTGTGTTTGTAGAATGATACGGTGGCCAGCTGCGACGCGTACCTGGTACGGGTATCTAACGGCGCACAAACTGTCAAGTTTGTTTCACTTTGTGACAAATTATCCAGTAGTTAATGATGAAACTGTGAGTTTAGTGTCATCTGTCAAAATGCGTCATCTGTCCAGGTGTCTGTGTGGGCACACAGACTGGATTGGTTGGTTGGATGGATGGATGGACGGATGGATGGATGAATGAATGAATGAATGAATGAATGAATGAATGAATGAATGAAAAATGTTTATTGTGGGAGTCCATAATTAGGTTTCTATGGCAGCGCAAAGTGATTTAGCAGTGCGGCGCTGACCTCAACGAAGCTCTAGAAGATTGAACGAAGGGATGAGGTGTGGGATGTGTGTGTGAGTGAGTGGAGGGTGGGGGGCAGTCTGGGTCAGTGGTTCAGTGGGTGGTATTTCCCTCTGCTACTCAAATGGAAGTTAAAAGGGGAAAAAAAAAAACAACAACTCCATTTTGAGGCAGAACGCTGGGCTTTGTGTCACTGTCGGACGATGGTTCGACACCAAACCAAAAACCTTCACCGCCTCTCACACAACCTGCCTGGACGGACAATTGCGCAGCCGCCATGCCGCATAGACGCCGCCACCGCCGCTCCGCAGAGGGCAAAGGGCACCGAGAAAAGCTGTGTGTGTGTGTGTGTGTGTGTGTGACACGGCGATCGCTCACGGCGCGGGTGAAAATGTGCCGTAGTCTGGAGAAGAAAGGGGGGAGAACTGCGACACACACACACACACACAAACACACACACACACCTGCCTGTGAAACAGCGACAGCCTAGAGTGCCCGCGGGCGCTCCGATGCTAATGTTATCGGGGGCTTTGACTTCTCCGAGCCATTGCGAGGGAGCAGCTCCGCGCGACTGCCACGGCGCTCTGCTCTGCCCCCCCGCGGTGTGTGCGCATCGACGCCTCCTCCTCACCACCGCCACTACCACCACCACAACCCTCGCCCAAGTGCCGGCTCGTTTTTGGAGGGAGTGGGGTGGGGGGGCTGGAAATCCGAGTCCCGCGTTCCGAGTCTCGACCCCCACCGAGTCGTGCGCTCCGCGACGATGGACGAAACGGATATCATGGACTTGACGCACCAGAAGGCGAGAAAGCGGCCGCGTCCGATCGGCACGGCGGACGAGTCGGTGCACGCTTCGCTCAAGCGGCTGCCGATCCGGACGGCGGACTGCCGGGAGTCGTCGCTCATGTTCGCCGTCCGGGGAGACCCGGTACCCGCAGCGTCTCTCAAGCAAAATGACCACTCGGTGACATCGTCTCCAAACGCAGTGATGCCAGCGCAGGTAAACGCCGAGAACCTCGACGAAAAAGAGGAAATGGTCCCGAAATACCCCGTAGATTGTGACTTTTTAATATTTTTTCTAGATATTGTAAGATGCGGCGCTTATCGTCTCAGAGTGAATGCCTCATACCTGAGGCTTGTGTGCAAGTCGTCCATTCGGTGCGCTTTACTTGACAATATTTCAACAAGAACGCACCCGATTTCTACGTGTCACTTCATAGCGCAGATGGCGCCGAAACTGCCGTTTTGTTTTTTTGTTTTTTCCGTTTGTTTCGTCCGCACACATATACACAGCTTGAAAACTTTGTTCCAAGAAAGTCGTTTTCCCTCTGCGAGCTTCCATCACAGATTGTCTGCTAATTCTGTTTGTAGGTTAACAGGAGACAATTCCTCCAAAATCCTATTACGGCATTCAAATGAAGAGTCATTATGGCTCATCTGCAAAGATGTCTAGATTGGTGCTCCAAATTAATTTGGCTTTTGGAGATATGGCCCACAGGAAGAGATGCTCCTGGGTTGTGGCAGCATTCAGGTCAAGGTCAGGCTGCTCCCAACTTGCAGGGAGGCATCCTCTCTTCCTCATTTCACTCTGGGGGCAAGTCAGAAATACTACAGCTGTTGTATGTGGGTTATGTTTGGGCGTCTTCTAAAAATCTTCACCTTATACTTGTTGCGATCAAACACTTTCTTCAGTCCCCCCTTACTGACAGTTTCCACCTCCCCTGATTATGCTGGGTAATATTTTCTCCCCGTTGCTATCTTGTGTTTGCACAGGATAATCGCTCCAGCATGTCCAGGCCCATGATCACGCGGTCGCCTGTGTCTCCGCTGAGTAATCAGGGCATCCCTACACCTGCACAACTCACCAAGTCCAACGCCCCCGTGCACATCGACGTGGGTGGACACATGTACACCAGCAGCCTGGCCACCTTAACGAAATACCCCGAATCACGGTGAGTCTCCCTGTGAGCATCCAGCTCAGTACACCAGGACTGTGCATGTGTGTGTCACGGTATATGTGTAACTACAGTTGTGATCTGAATCGCAACTGTTCCATGTCACCAGGATTAATTTGTAAAACTGCTGCATGTTTTTTGATTGTCTACACGTTGAGGCATTTCACTGTCTAGACATCAACGAGGGTGTTAGCCTCCCAGGCAGCCTCGTCCCTGGCCGCTGTAAAGGATAGATAGAGCGGTGGAAGTAATTCTATTTGGAGTGAATAACAATCGGCGAAAGGGATTCAAGCCTAAAACACAAAGCCCAGACAAAAGCAACTTAGTTATTCTGACAGATGTCACAGCAGTAAAGGGCCATAGGCCGTGCAGCCATCTGGAGGCCGGGAGGCTGCGCGCTCGCCCCGAGCCGGGGCCCGTAGGTGACTGGCAACCTGCCTCAGGCAAGCCTCCACCAGCTGGCCCTGACCTATCCAGACCCTGGCTGTCTCTTTCTCTCCCTCTCTCTCACTCCCCCCTGCTTCTTCTCTTTCCTCTTTTTCTTCCTGTCTTGCCTTGATGCAAACATTGAGCCCAGCATGTCTGCAGCATGTATGTGCAAAGGTGTGAAAACACGTTCACAGCTCCAGGAATTGACTGGGTCACACATGCACATGCCCCTCCATCCCCCACTCATTTTCTATGTGTGTGTGTGTGTGTGAGTGTGTGGGTGTCTGTGTGTTGCTCTCCTGCTACACGTCTCTCTGTCTCTCCACCTCACGTGACGCGTTCAATATTTTCACAATTACGAAAAGATTCCTGATGTTTACATGTTGTGTCCCTCGACCCACCTCTCCCTCTCTCGCCAATCTCCTAACCCCACCCCCCATTGCCTCACCCTACGATGTGTGTGTGTGTGTGTGTAGAATCGGTCGCCTCTTTGATGGCACAGAGCCCATAGTCCTGGACAGCCTGAAGCAGCACTACTTCATTGACAGGGATGGACACATGTTCCGCTACATCCTCAACTTCCTCAGGACGTCCAAGCTCCTCATCCCAGAGGACTTCAAAGTGAGTAGATGTCCAACTACCCCATGGAAGCGTAAACGCCCAATCAGCCAGTCAGCAGTCTGGGTGACTTGGCTATGCTCATTGATCGTGCTATAGGGGAAGAGCCTTGGGTCTTAAGGGCCCTTTTTCTTACTGTGGAAAATGGTTCTCATGCTCCCTTCACCGACAGCCAAAGTCTCCCCCAATGATCAGAAATCCCTTTTGTCTCTGTGACATTGCTCATCACGAGATAGTAACTCAACCCCCGAAGCTATTAGCGGTCAGAGATCCTTTGGGTTATATAAGGGAAATAATAAACCTGTCCACAAATGTGCTTGCGCACTCTCCACAGCTCTCAGCCCTGCACTTAGCGTCTGTCCAGAGTGAGTTTCGCCAAACGTGACACATTAACATTCCTTTGTCTTTACCAGTATGTGCTATTTAATCCGTAATTGCTTAATATGCCTGGAGAGAACACAAATTATCCAGCTATCTGATGGGCCGTCCACAGTGTGACCTGATCAGGGTGAAGTATTTCAGCGAAAATAAGCAAAGACAAAAGGTTCACGTTCTCTGGTTCACGTCCGGGGACCAGGCTTCACAGGGACTGATGAGCCTGAGAAAACCTAAGAGACCCTGCAGTCCGGCTCCTCCTCTACCACCAGCTAACCCGTACTAGAGTAGACACGGCTCTCCTCTTATCTTTATCTTCCGTCATTTTGCAAAACATTGCCTTAAAACCAGAATACAATGGAAATTGCCATCTAAAACTAACAGTTTAAGGCTGTACCATATCTGGATATGAAATGTTGGACAACTGATTTAGGCTGACAGCCTCTAGCCACTGAATTAAGTGCTTTGTCGACCTTTAAAGGCAAAATAAAGAAAAATGTCTATCGTTTTTTAAATGCCATAAATGTTTCGTCTCTACAAATTCAACCAAAAATTACAAATGTGTCTTTAGATTGAGAGAAATTCTTAGATCTGGGTAATATTTTGTTTGCGCAATGGAAAGTACTTTTACTGCGCTGCCTGAGTAAATACATCCAATGCAATGTCCTCGTTAGAAAGATTGAACTTATAGTAAACCTCAGTTAAGCAAGCAGTTTGCCAGATTGTAAATATCTTTTGCAGTTTTGTGTGCTGAATAAATTTCTGCAGCCAACTAGTAAAATATTGTGTAAAGTGATGTATTTAAAGCATGACTCCTGTCTTCTTTAAAAGACTGCTTTGCATCAAGTTGCAGTATTTGTGATGTTTTTATAGTCTAGTTCTTTCTTCCTTTCCCCCGCAGGACTACAGCCTGCTGTACGAGGAGGCGCGGTACTTCCAGCTACAGCCGTTGCTGGCCGAGCTGGAGCGCTGGCGCCAGGACCAGGAGCTGGGCCGTGTGTCACGCCCCTGCGAGTGCCTGGTGGTGCGAGTTGCGCCTGACCTGGGTGAGAGGATCACGCTGAGCGGCGACAAGGCCCTGATCGAAGACGTGTTCCCGGAGATCGGCGACGTCATGTGCAACTCGGTCAACGCCGGCTGGAACCACGACTCCACACACGTCATCCGCTTCCCGCTCAATGGCTACTGCCACCTTAACTCTGTCCAGGTAAGAGCAACTGCTCACTCCACAATGTAGATCAATGTTATTTGCATGATTCATTCATTCATCAGTCTGGAGAACATCTCAGTTGACACGTGGTCTTCTGCAGCGACCATTTCTTACACCATACATGTCTGCAGTGGGCATTTGGGAAGATTTCCTGAATTTGTGCGTGTGGGGTAAACAAGTGCGTCATCAGCTCATCTACAAAAGCTTTGCCTCCATATGAGGGATGAGTGCATATGTATAGAATGTCCCGGAAGAGGAGGGGGATGTGATGTTGGGCGCTGTTTCGTGCTCAACGATGGAGGAGCCATTAGTTTGTACACTGCAGTGTTGCGCCTTGTTTATCAGAGACATGTTATTGTCTTAATAATCCCCTTCTTTGCAACATTGTCTCTTCATTGTCACTCATTTTCCCAAGCCCACGTCTAAGTCCTGAGGAATGTTGATTTGTTTCTGGTTAACTTTCGCCGTGTAGAAATAGTAAAGATGATTGTAATGGGACCTTTTGGGACCTTTTGAACTGACAGTTTCCGGCACCCCTCCGATGCCAACAGAACCTAATTCTACCACCTAAACAGAACCTCTGCTGCAGCTCCAGCACCTAATAGGCTCGGTTGCCCCTTTGTGATTACAATCTGATCCATTGACGTTGAAAAAAAATCCCTACATGAGCATCAATAAGTAACAGAGCTGTTGTTTGATGAGCTCCTCGCCGCAACATACCCACCCAAACCCGAGAAAAAAAAAAAATCCACATAGACAAACGAGAGGCGCGTGAGTTGTGGAGGGAGAGAAAGAGAGAGAAAGAGTGAGCATGCTCCCTGGCAGGTTGTCCCGGGGCTGGGCCCGTAATCCTGTTTGGTTATTAAAGCACGCCGGCGGTGGGTGCTGTATCTGCGGCTAATGGAGGCAGGGTGGAAGGGTAGTGGTTTGGG
>OMPJ01039103.1:0-14028 GCA_900312935.1 Carapus acus | reverse complement strand
TTGCCCTTTGACCCCCGAGGCCCGCGTGGCTCACACTCACTCTGTGTTGTTCTTGGTTTTCTCTGGCAGGTATTGACAAGGCATTCAACTAGTTTTTGTTTACATTTTTTTGCAGGTATCCCTTTTTCAAACGTCTACGTCAGGGGTCGGCAACCCGCGGCTCTGGAGCCGCATGCGGCTCTTTAGCGCCGCCCTGGTGGCTCCTTGGAGTATTTTCAAAAATGTGTGACAATGGATAAAAATGGGAAAAATGTAATTTTTTGGTTTTAATATGTTTTTTCTGGGAAGAAAAATGTGACAAAAAGATTCTTAACATTTTCCAATGTTGTAGAAATGTTAAGAATAATTATTTGATTCATTAATAAGGCTTATGTAAGGCTTTTAATTTTTTTTGCGGCTCCAGACAGGTTTGTTTTTTTACTTGTTTGGTCCAATATGGCTCTTTAAACATTTTGGGTTGCCGACCCCTGGTCTACGTGGTCTTCACCAGCCTGCCTGCTCTGATCACTTTGCTCAGCCTTGTCCCTCACTGCGTTAGTTTACTTCTCATTTTCAAAATTATTTCATTTCCCTACCAAATGTGTCTCAACTTTCTTCATAATTCCTGTTTTTCCTTCCGCTTTCAGATCTCTGGGTTTTGTTTGCATTCTACTGGGTCTCCTTTTTATATCACTATTCATTCCATAGCTCTTTGGTTGCTCTTTGACTTATCATGGTCCCAAGTTTTATTCCTTTTTCCCCCTCAGTCGTTCTTTCCTGCTTCTCTTTTTGTGTTGTTAAATGTCGTTATCTCAAACTCTGTACTGTGTTCGTGTCCCCTCCTAGAGGAGCTTTTGATTTCGATAAATATTGATCGTTATTTTCCATCATGAGCGGTTTAGCAAAGAATATTAAAACCTGTCAAGATAGCGCCCTTAATCTATTCCAGACATGAGAATGCAGTGTGGAACACTGTGACAAACAAAAAGACAAACTTCCCATTCAGCTGATGCGGGTCGACGAGTAGCTGTGTCTCTGACCTGTGTGGTCACACCCTTCGCCGCGCTGCCTGCCATGGCCTGAGCTGTCATGTTGCCTCGAAACACTGAGTTGATGGAGTTGTAGAAGCTGGACTTGCCGGCTCCAACCGGGCCGACCAGCAGCACTCTGGCCCGGCGCACCGCGGGGATGTCGGGCTTGTAGGTGCAGATGGCGTCCTTCAGCTGCTGCCTGCGCCTGGACGGCAGCACAGACTGCTGTTCACGCCGTGTCAGCTGATATTGCAACACAATGCCGGAATTTATCACAGCCCATCACAATAGTGATCTATTATTCATGTGAGTTATCAATTGTGGGGTGCCAGGGTGGTAATAGTGCTCCTCCAGAACAAAGACGGCTGTGCTGTGTCCAAGAAAGCCTAGGAAATTCCCTTTGGATTAATTAAGGTTAATAATCTATATGTTATTGTATTCCCAGACTTTTCATTGTGTTTTATGGGGCGTTGTCCATTCATTTGGGAATTCTGTTTGTTGTGCAACTTTGAATCCTTACAAACTATCCATATCATCTTATTGTATCTTATCTCATCTTATCTTATTTCTCCTGCATATAGATTCTTTTTTCTCCTTTTCTTTTCCTTTTTAAAAAAAAAATCATTTTGCACCTGAACTCAGCACCTTGATTTCATCACACAATGTAAATTGCCATAATGACAATTAAAAGATTCCTCGTTCCTGATTCCAGATTCCTGAATCTTATCTTATCTTAAGCTTGTGCACTCAGGATATACTTGTATATACTGGATATATTATCATTCTTATTTAGGGGTGTCCGATATTGGCTTTTTTGCCGATATCCGATATGCCGATATTGTCCAACTCTCAAGTTACCGATACCGATAACAGCCCATACCGATATGTGCGCCGGTAAATGCTCCAGGAGCACATAGGCACTATTTCAGTGTAACACAAGCATTATTGTATTTTTATCGATTTTTATTTCATCGGTTTTAAAGCAAAAAAAAAAAATCAGATGCCGATATTACATTTCTATGCTAATATCGGGCTGATAATATCGGTGGGCCGATAATAATGATTAATTAATTTATATAATAAACAAATAAACTAACTAACTAACTAACTAACTAACTAACTAACTAACTAACTAAATAAATAAATAAATAAATAAATAAATAAATAAATAAATAAATAAATAAATAAATAATAATAAATTAATAATAATTAATATCGGTGGGCCGATATTATCGGACATCTCTATTCTTATTGTATTTTGCAATCTGGGGTGCTTGAAAACCTTCTTTGCAATAGAATTTGATTTAGATTCTGATTCTACGTACTCAGCAGTCCAAGTGATGTTTCTCCAGGGATTGGGAAGCAGATTTCCCAAAGCTGTGTGCGGAAAACACATCCATCAGTGTAAGTCTACTCAACAGAAATAAAAACAATACCTGTCAGAATGTGTTATCCGCTAATAAATTGAAACTTTCACACACCTTCAACCCGGAACACCTCACACTCTATCAGCGCTAAGTCGTTGCCGTGCATCACATCTGCGTTGAATCTGAACCTGTTTCCTGGTTCGGACAAGACCGCAGCTGTATCCTCGTGCAGGAACGCCAGAGCACCAAAGTTTGGACCCGTTGCTCCGTCGGTGAAGGCGCTCTGACCAGTGATGACCCCGCACCTCAGAGGCTGCTCTTGCTCTCCTGTGATGCTGTACAGGAACGCCTCCGGGTCGGCTACCTCTGCCCCAGTCTGGGCATAGTTTTGTGATGTGTAGGCTCCAAAAACAAAGCCGCGGGCGTTGAAGGCCGTGAGGACGGTGGGGCCCTGAGTGCCACAGCGTGCGTGGAAAGATGCAGCCGTGTAGCCGTGCACGCTAGCTTTGTAGAGCAGGTGGAGTCGGACGGGACCGAAGAGAGAAAGCAGCTTCCTCTCCTGGTCCACAGACAGACGGGACGATATCACAGACATGCTGATGAGAGAGACACACCTGGGGATGGAGATAATCACTGTGATTCGGTTAGATATTGCAAGACTCAGCAGCGGTAGAATATGATAAGAATGTTGAATTCAGAAACTCTGGAGGCCTATTAATTAACATTCTTTGAAATAAACCAACAAAGACTTGCGCTGTAATGACTGTGTTGCTCAAATTGTGACAGAAATTCCATTTGAAAAGTGTCAAAATCATGGAGATGATTTTGCATACTAAACGTACCTTCTGCAATACTCAGTCACTTCCAAGCCACAATAGGTTAAGGTATTCAAAGGTATTCATAAGTCATGATTGTAGGTTAGAGAGAGATTTGAAGATATAGAGACCGAGTTTCAGTTTCAGCATGGTGAAGGCTTGAGAGGGAAACAGGTGAGACAGCAATAGTGCAAAATAACCAAAACAAAATAGTGATCAGAAATATCAGCCAATCATTGTTGGTTGATACATCAAGTGATTCAACAGCAAACTTACTCAAAAGGGAATACTGAAGTTGATTTCTGATTCCAATCCTGCCCACGCTGTTCTGTAGTCACTGTCTCAACTGCACTGCCGCTGCCTAGTGGCAAAGTGAAAGTGAAAATAAGGAACAGTGGTGGAGAGTGATTGACAAGTGGGAGCAGCCAATGAGTGAGTGAGATGTGCTGCACCCTCAGGTTTGAAAGTATTGTCATTTGTCTTCTGTGTCTGCTTAGTCCAATCCAGGGTCCTGGGGGGTTTGACCTAAGCCATCGTCAGGCAAGAGATGGACTTCACCCTAATCAGGGTGTGGACCCAGAGACAAACAACCACACACATATTCATTCTGAGGGACAGTTTAGGATGACTTATCAACCTACCCTGCAAGTTTGAAGCCTCTGTATCAGGGAGACATGCACACACCTCATGTTTTGGTAGCATAGAAATTTGTTAGCATAAAACCTTTGGACCGTATATACAGTGAGATGAGAACCGAGCCTAGTATAGAGCCCTGGGGTACTCCCACACATTAGAGGCGCTGCATGAGAACCACAGTAACTACATAAACACAAAAACTTATGTAGGTTACCTCAGTGTAACCTACATTACAATTTGAATAAATAAGGTGAATAAAAACTGTTCATTAAAATTCATAAATAAGTTAAAATGGTTAATGTTAGTTAAAATTACAACTATACAATTATAAAAAGTTAAAATACAATAATTTGAATGGGAGTTGTTAGAAACACACTGTGATGGCCATTTCATGTGAGTGTTTAGATTTGGGCCGATGTGGAATACTGTCCCTTTAAGAGACTCAGGTGCTTCGCTCTTTGACCCCCGGGCATGACATAAATTGCAGGTAGAGCGGACCTGCGAGAGTACGATACGAGAGAATACGATACGATACGAAACGATACGAGACGGGACGAGCGGAGAGATTAGCGAGAGCATACGCTACGAGCGGAGAGTTTAACGAGTGGATATAACTTTTGAGTGATTTAAGCGTTGAGACTTGGGGAAGAGTGTGCATGGGAGAGGACCACACCCATGCCCAGGATACACGATGGCGAGCTAGACCCGCGGACTCCATTCTTAAAGGGATGAATTCACCTTCAGCGTGGCAGTGAGGGGATCCGCTGCCCGAGGACTGTGGGTAATCTCTGCCAGAGCGGTAGGAGAGTTGGATTAATTTTTCGTCCTTTTTGAATTGAACTGAACTTTGAACTGAAGTTGGATTAAAAAGAGACTGAACTCCGAACTGGAGTACACCCATTGAACTCTGAGTTGAAGTGTGCGTTATTTTCATAATTGTTATTATTGTGAATCAATTCACTAGTGTTTCATTTCTATGTAATCCCGAAAGATATGTGACTGTTCTCTCATTTACGAGAAAAGAAAAGAGTTAACTCAAAGATAAGTGAACTAAAATATCTCTAACCTAAGAAAAACTAAGGCGAAAGAAAAGAGGTAAAGAGTGAAATCTATTTTGATACCTGCAGGGTGCTGTAGTTGAATGTTAAGTGTGTGTTTATATTTTTTCCATTGTCAGTAAAGTGCCGGCTTTTGCATTAGAAATATCTGGTCTCTGGCTCACTCTGTTTGTTACCCCACTCCCCCAGAATCTAGAATTGGTCCAGTAGCCTTAATTGTTGGCATTATTGATATATCTGCTACATCAGCCTAACTAACACCACAACCCAATATTCTCAGGGCGAGTTTATACTGATGTCCAATGACATTTATAGTATCTAACTATGGATGTCCGATATTGGCTTTTTTGCCGATATCCGATATGCCGATATTGTCCAACTCTCAATTTACCGATGCCGATAACAGCCGATACCGATATTTGCGCCGGTAAACGCTTCAGGAGCGCATAGGCACTATTTCGGTGTAATTCGGTGTCATTTTTGTCTGTCTTTATTTTATCGGTTTTAAAGCAAAAAAACCTGATACCGATAAGTTTTTATGCTAATACGATAATATCGGCCCAGTGATATTATCGGACATCTTTATATCTAACCATCGATATCATTATTCATTGATATAGACAACGTAATGTTTGTATCAATGACGAGCAACAGGCGTCAAATCTGTGATGCATATCTTTTATTCAGTACATGATGAAGAGTGTCTCAGTCTCACATTCTGACGTTGTACATACAGGTGCAAAGTGAGTGAGTTACGTTTCCTGTTCATTTCCTCTCGTGTCCCCTCCTTCTTGACCCTAATTCTCCATCCTGTGCCCTCGTGAATGAGTCCTCAAATGGTACACACATTAGTTAACATTCCAGACTCACACGCACACACACACTCACACACACAGACATGCTCACACTCATACTACAACAGACAATTGCAATACGTGATCCCCAAACTGATTGATGCAATATTGATCCTACTTTTTTCAATCTGGAAACAGAAAGAAAGAGATTGAGTAAAGGAGCTTTGTTTACATTGTGATCCATAATTGTTGTGACTTATTTGACATGGAGAATTCCAAACTGCAAAATGACATTTGATGAGTGTAGGGACAAGAGGTCGTCTGAGGATTGAGCAAAGATGAACGCACAAGTGATGGATGCATTTGGATCATTTTATGATGCTAACTCCTCTCTATGTGTTATGGGGGGGTTAGCGGATTGGTGGAGGGAGATGGCCACACCTCTGACCCCATGCTTTGGCATTAATAGATACTTGAACTTTCATGTTTGTGCTCATTCGCGCAACCTCCATGGCGGCGATGAACACACCCCTCAGCAGGATCAGCAGGATCAGCAGAATGAAAAAGGATTAGCTTAGTGTTATCCATGACACATTCCTGGTTAGTCAGTTGAAATTCCCATCAAATTAAAGAAAATTTCACATGTACTCTAAAATTTTAGACGTTTGCTTTCAGGATTAGTTTCTCCCAATATTAACTGAGGATCCTTTTTAATAGACTACTCTTATTTACAGGTTTTGTCATGATTATCTGCCACCACCCACTTACCCACAACCCACTTATATCTACAATCAAACAACATTTCAGTTTCAACACTTTTACAAAGCGTTTCGTCACATTTTTCCCCAATCACCTCTACCTTTAAGCACCTGTCACGGATTACAGTCATGGTGCGGGTTCTATAGAACTTGTGAGCCGTCATACGGCGGCAACTGTGAACTTGGTGTGTAAGATTTGTTAGTATACATTCAGATATGTGATCGTTCATCACTCCACTCACAGACAGTAGAAAAATTGTAATTCCCGGTGCATCCCGGTGCATCCCGGTTAGCGACCCCGTCCTGTCTAGCCGCAGCAGACACGTTTGGCTGGCAGACAGTGTGTCATCAACTCGGTGCTCAACAGTGTTTGGTGAAAATCCACAAATCCATCCCCAACATTTGTGTGATATCTCAACTACTCTACATCATCAACCTCAACGTGGATCGACCTCTGCAGCCAAACATGCATCTTTTGCAGCCACGCTGATCTCTTCTGCTGCTTGGCATGGGTAGAGGTCAATGGTCAAATACATTCATGCAACATTTCCTGCTGGAATGAGAGGTTTCCAATGAGGGAGTGAGTTGGTTAAGAGAAAAATTGACTATTTGGTGCAAAGACAGTCCACATGACATCACACAAGCAGATGATGGGCTGCCGTCCATATTGTCCCATATATGCATTATCTTCCTGTTGTTTTAGGGAGGGACTCTGGTTCTTGCCTCATGCGCTTCCCTCCTCTTTGTCTCGCGCCCTCCCAACCAGTCTTTGCCTCAGAACTCTATTTTACAGGCGGGGAAGGTTTCATCCTGCATGGCCACGGTGCTGTTGGAGCCCAGGACGGTGATGTCCAGCTCCCTCTGTCTGTCCAGGGTCTGCTGGTACCACTCCTGCATGGACGGCGACTCGAAGGTGGGGATCACTGTCACCTGGGCCAAGAATAGATAAGATCAGAGTCCAGAAGTGAAGACGGGATGTCTGTGTCTGTCTATGGCACGAGTCGGTCTCTGCCGTGTAAGTACCTGCATGGCGTTGGACCATGACATCTTCCCCTCCAGCAGGGCGTCCAGCGTCCCCCTCATCAGCTCCTCCCTCCGTGGACTCTCCCCGCTGATGATGTAGCAGGACGAGCGAATGCCTCTGAAGAAGTTCACATCAACGGTGGGAGAGGATGCCCCAAAGGGGACGTAAGCCAAGTCCACGTACACCCCTACTTCGCCCACTGAGGTAGACTTGGAGCCTGGGAAGAGATGGAGGAAGATCAACAATATGGACTGACACGGACAGTTCGCAGTCCACAGCGTTTACCGGCTCCGGGTGAGGACTTTGCCGGTGGGTTGCGAGCGCTGGAGGACGTCGAGTGAGCGGACGAGGCCTTCACGTCCTTCACCGCTTTCACAGCTCCGCTATGACCCCCTGTCCTGCTTTTCCCAGTTGAGACAGAATTGGAGCCTGATCTTTGAGATGCTTCAGTAACCTAGCAAAGATGCAAGAACATGTTACATGCAGTGTGCGCGCGCGCACACACACACACACACACACACACACAGTATAAATGGCATGCAGCCAAGGTCTATTGACTTACTGCTGCTGTAATTCTATAAGCAGCGCAGACCTTTGATTTATCGCCATAAATATTGTGATAGATGGGCACGCTTACCCCCTTTTTGCCTCGTGCACTGCTGCCTTTCACCCTTTTTCCATCGGAATCGGTTTGAGGGATGGGCATGGAGGTGTCCGGGCACGGGGGTAGAGGAGGACTGTCCCTAAGCGGGGCCGGGCTCGGGTCCGGGGGCAGGGACTGGCTGGAGGTGTGCTCGTGGGCGGAGTTAGTGGGCTCGCTGCACGACTCCTCGTCGTCTGAATCCAGAGCCCCGTCGGCCGTGGTGGACGGGCAGTCCTCGGCGCACATGGGGGCGTTCGACTCGCTGGCCGGCGTGTCCTTGGGGTTGTTGTTGTTACTGTTGCCGTGGTGATGTGCCCCCGAAACTTCCTTGGAGGGCTCACCGGCTCCCGAGCTCGAGTCCGGCGGCTTGAAGTGCTTGAACTCGCACGGCGAGACCAGACACAGGTCCACGTCGTGAGACGACACGTCCAGGTGAAGAGCGTTGGGCAGAGGTGGACGCTCCACCTCAGAAATCTGCCCCAGAGACTTTGCCTGCTTCTTCATCGGTAAAGACATGCCCGCAAAATGGCTCCCGTTGGGGTGTGAGTGCGTGTGCACGCTGTCATCGCCCTCTCTCTGGCTCGCCGCCGTGGGTCCCTGCTCGAAGGACATGGAGAGGGACTCGTCCACCTCGGTAGACTGGGGTGAGCTCACCTCGGCTGGCATGGAGGTGGTTGTGGTTGCGATGGAAGGAGACGGATCAGAGCTGCCATCTTTGAAGGAGCCCAGGGACAGGAAACCTATGTGCTTCTCTTTAAGGTGAGAAGAAGTCACTTGAGTGTCCTGAGAGCTTTTTGCCTCACAAACCTTGGACGGTGTGTTCAGCTGGTCGGCGTCGGCGTCTTGAACCTGTTGTAACCTGCTGAGGGCCGTCCTGTTACCCCACACGTCATCTGGGGACAGACAGTAAGGCGTGTGTCCCGCACTGTTGGGCCGTGAGTCTGAGGAGGCGATCTCCACCGTCTCCTCGTCCGGACTGACAGGTGCCTGGTTCTCCATGGAGGATCCAGACGACTGGCTGTTTTTCTGGGCCGCGTTCTCCGCGCTGTTCTCGACGGTGGTGAGGTCCATCTGGGCCGTGTGCTCGGTCTTTGCTGTGGCGCTCACAGGAGACGGAGAGCTCACAGCTCTGGATGCAGTCTCGGGTTCCTTCGCATTCTTGTGTTCTTCAGCAAGTGTCTCCTCATCTACCTCGGCCTTGTCTTCGCTCGAGCACCTCTTCCGTCTGCTGTCATCACCGTCCTGTGCTAAGTCCTCCTCCAGCTTTTCCTCGCGAGGACCGCCAACACTTCTTTCATTACCTGCCTCGCTACACCTCTCCTTCCCTGACTCTGCCTCCTCTTTCAGCATTTCCTCCCGCAGCTTAAGGAAATCAGAGGTCATGTCCTCGGGGGTGGACATTTTGGAGCCGCAGAGGTTTTCTTTCTCTGCGTTTTGACCATGTTGCTCCTCTGTCCCTGTCCTGGGTTTTGCCGAGGTGTTCCTGGTCGGTTTGGAGCTGTTATTGACCTGCTTGGTCTCTTTTCCCACCTGTTTGGTTTTCTTCGTCTTAGCATCCAGCTTTGATTCCTTCTTGGGCTTGGTTTTGTTTTCGCTCTTTGGTTTGGAGGGGGCACCGTCCTTTTTCCCCTCTTTGCCCACAGTTCCGTTCTGTTGTCTCCTGCCAATCTTCTCTTCCTTTTTCCCATCCCTCATCCCTCCTTTCTTTGCAGGCGCGACTTTGTGTCTCACGGCGTTCTCTTTAGTTTTAGGTGTCTCCACATCGCGTTTCGCTTCGTCCTGCGTTCCAACCCCATTCAGTACCTTCCCCTTCTCCCTCGCCTCCTTCGTCTCCTCCCTGACGCCCCTCTCCTTTCCCAGCCTCGGCGTTGTGTCTTTGCCCTGTGATCTCACGCTGTCCTGGCTGTCTTTCCTTTTCGCCTTTTTGTCCTCCTCCAGCTTCTCCATGTCCCCTGTGGTCACTGTGGGTTTCTGAAGGAAGGCCAGACCTCTCAGCTTCTCCAGACCCTCCAGCAGCTTGGCCTGAGGGGTGACGCCCGGGAAAAGCACCCTGACCACCTTCTCCTGAGGACAGGCCGGGTGCCAGACGAGCAGGGCACACACAGTGGCCAAGGCGGTGAGAGGGAGAGACGGACCGCGGGACGCAGATGACGCGTTGTCGGGCCAGTGTTGGATCAGCGTCTGGTACTCCTGGCTGCTCTTGCTTGGGTTGATGATGTACAACTCCAACTGCCCCACCCCCATTTTCTGGAACAAGGTAAGCGGCTCAATGGGGCCACTCTGTGGGCGAAACATGGGCTGCGGCGGGATATCTAACTTCTTCAACAACCTCAAGGTTAAACCCGCCTGGTCGCTACACTTCAGTATGTTGTCCTGACCTGAGAAAAGTAAACAAAGTAATCATCATGCTTTTGGCATGGAAACACACTTTTCTGTTCAAATACAACCAAAAGATGCGGTTCTGTTTCTTCATACTTGATGGTTTTTCCATTTGCAATTTGCTTGGAGCATTGAAGAACACCACTCCAAGCTCTGGAGAGATCAGCCTCTTAGAAGAATCATCTGCTCGCACAGAAAGAGAAAATATAAGATGCCTTGTGGCTGAGATGACCACAGACAAATCTTTCAAACCTCTCAAACCATCGCTGACCTTTAACCTCTGAACTCAGCTCCCGCTCTGCCACCTTCCTCTCTAGGAAAGCATTGATCCCAGGAAGGTTCTCTGTCCCAATGTGGGTCAACATGATGGCGTCCACCCGGTCCAGATGCCGCACCAGCTTCCAAAAACAAGCCTGAGAGTCCGACCCTCCGTCCACCAGCACCGTGAAGCCGTTCACTGCAAAGAAGGCGCAGTCGCCACGTCCGGCAGGGAACACGTAGCAGCACGGGCGGGAGAGTTTGAGGAAACCCACGGTGATTGGTGGAGGCAGCATTTCGAAAGGAGACAAGGGGCTGAGAGTGCTGGAGACGAGCGAAGTAAAGTCTCCCATGGCCTCCATATCGGGCAGCACCCCAGGGGGGTTAATACGGAGCGTGAGGGGTACCAGAGAGGACTCGGCTCCCAAAAGAGTCGTTCTCCACAGGTCAGCACCGGGACACCTGAGGGTCAGACTCAGGTTGGCGGGGGAGGCGGAGGAAATACTGTGATCGTCTAGAAACTGAGGAGACAAAGACAGAGACATAGACGGCAATTTGTATAACGACTACAGGTACAACATTTATCTGTAGGTTCTCAACAGGTTGCCTGAAGTATCCAAACAACTTGATAATTTTGTGATTAGATCTGAAATAGACATCGGTGGTGCTGAGACGCTGAACCCTCATTGATTGTTTTGGCAGCGCACAAATAGCTGCACATCTCACACACACACACACCTGCTCTGTGAGGATGTGTTTGAGCTGCTGTGATGAGAATTGCCCTTTGTGAAACAGCAGCTCCCCACTCTCCTCCACGCTGGGGCCGGCCAGGATCAGCAGCTTATGAGCCGAGTCGCTGCGCAGCAAACCGCACACCTGGCCAAGGAGAGAGGAAGAGGGAACCAGGCATTATCCTCGTCATCATTTGATGGATCGATAGTTGATTTTTGTCCATGTTGATAATGGATTGATAAGTTCTAGTCTTGTGCAGCTCACCTCTGAGCGTACCTGCTCCTCAGTTGGACTGATCAGTACCTGAATGTCCACAGCTTTGCTACTGTGGCGCAATTGTTTCAGTCCTGATGGGACGAGATTGGAGAAGACAAACAAAAACATGAGACCCAGAAGGCCACGGCACAAAAAAGGCCGGAACCTAACGGGAAGGAAACTCTAAGAAGTCAAACTTTGAGAGGAATGAGAGGGGAGGGGAGAGACGGGGATAAATGCCTGACAAACCAGAACCAAACAAATACCAGCTGAAAATACCAACAACTCAAAGAACAGTGTCAAAGTGTGCGTGTCTCTATGTGTAACTCCTCCCTTAGTGTCCCTCCATTTCAAAAGACGAGAGACCTCAGCGATTCAACAACTGTTCCAAAAATAGCTGACAGCAGAACTCACCATGTGCACACAGGCGGCCCGGCCGCTGCTTCCTGCTCCTGTTCTGTACCAGTCCACATGCACGCGTGACTCAGCTCGGCCGCGATTAGACAACACGGATGCCATTTGGACGTTCGCCTGTCTTTGCGCTGATCTCACTATGTGGTTTCTTTGGGCCAGAGAGCTGGCGCAGCCCTAATTCTGTGCACGGGGCCCACCCAGCCTCAACAATCGACTCTCACCTCCTCCACTTTCCTTCCTTCCTGTTTGCTCGGCCCAGACCAGCTGACCTGGCTGGGCACCATGGAGACCGAGTGCTCAGCGCTGATGCAGGGACGAAAGCAGATTTTTTTTTCTTCTTTTTCGAGGAGGTGGAAGGCGAAGGATGTGGGGGACGGGGGGTGGGGGTATGAGCACTTACCTGTGCCCTTGAACGACGCAGTATGGTGGGAAAGGAAATCTCTGAGATGGTGGTTCAAATTGCAGGATATCAGGTCCACGTCCCATGATCGTATACCTGAAGACGCATGGAAGGAGGCATATGGTCACATCTCTCTATCTGTCTCCATCTCACTCTCGTGCTTCCTGCCTTTCAGTCCTGCTTTGTGTGTGTGTGTGTGTGTGTGTGTGTGTGTGTGTGTGTGTGTGTGTGTGTGTGGTGATGGGGGCTGGGCTGGGAAAAGGATTATGTTGGTTATGAAGGCCAACAGCTTTAAAAGCATAAGTCACTCCTGTGGGGACATAGTGGGAGGTAAATGGACAAACACGCACACTCATGCATACACACTTACACACGCACGCAGACACACACACAAACACACACCACAGCGTCAGTGTTTCTAACCACGCCCAGTTAATTTCATCTGTCGTGCAGACGCGTCTTAGCGACGTTGGAGTCTGTCCAGATGGAATTTGAATCTCTCGCAATTTCACAACCGAAATATTGCCATCTAGCGGCCGTCAACGGGATTGCAACTCCGAGACTCGCCAGCACACCTCCACTCTCCGTGATTTCACTTTTGCTCTGATTTGGGACAAAACGAACCGGGATGTCCTTTTCTCTCCTCATGTTCGACCGACTCTGCCTTCTTCTCCACCAGTAGACGACCAGCAGTCCCCCTGCGCCTCCTCCGCGGCCACACTGCGTTTTTTTTTTTTTTCTCTTACCCGCCGTGCTTAACCGTGGCCTCTCCGTGGCACATCAAGAGTGGGAGAGACGCGCACACACTCTTGCTCACATCCCAATTCACCGCAGCGTGTTGTCGTTCAGTGGTTTGGGGCAAATGGCAGAACGGGTGCAGCACACACACTAAACCACTTGTCATGCCAACATATCCGGAGGAATGATGGGGATGCTGAGGATGGAGCATCGGTGGATGTCGCCCTTCCCCGCCCCCCCATACCTTTCCAGCATCCCCGCATTGGAGGGCTGGGGGCGACTTAACGCCGCAAACATTTAATCACGGCATCATGTTTCAGCCAAAGATGCCGATGTATTCTCTGCTCCCAATCCATCATTTATCCTCCTCCGCCCGGTGCATACCGACAAACCCGCAGACGGCAGCCCACCTACCTCGCTCGATCTCCCCGCTGACGTGTCCATCTTGGCCGGGGTGCCCGTCGGTGCGTCCGACGACGATGAGCAGGGAGTACTTGTGGAGGCTCCGGTCGAGATTTGCGGCCGCAGCAAGTCTCGGCTCCTCCCGGACCTCCCTCCCCAGCGCCCGGCTGGCCGCCATGTTGCAAAGTCGGTGTCAGTTATGATGTCATTGAAAAGCCGTGACTGAGTCTTCAGCGAGAAGCGGCGGACAACCGCGGCGGGCTGGAGACCCGCAGTGCATTAGAGAGTGTGAGCGGGGTGAATTATTGATGTCACCAGTGGCAACAATCCAAATTATGCCAATGC
>OMPJ01039099.1:0-10165 GCA_900312935.1 Carapus acus | reverse complement strand
GTGCGTGTGTGTGCGTGTGTGTGTGTGTGTGTGTGTGTGTGTGTTGGTGAGAGAGAGAGAGAGAGAGAGAGAGAGAGAGAGAGAGAGAGAGAGAGAGAGAGGGAGAGAGAGAGAGGGGTATACAGATGCTCATCAGTGCATAGTACAGAACAGTAAAGTGATAGTGACAATGTTACAATTGAATCTAGCACATATAAACTGTATGTAGATATACTGTATGCAAATATAAGCATGGCATGTGGATCAGGAGCAGGGCGCAAACGCTTTGTTGATCGGTCATCACAGCAGCGTGTCAGTCACCACTGGTGCTCCGGCTTCAGTCTGTGGATTGACAAGGCACGAGACACAAAGACTTCAGGGAAGATGCCAAGTTAGCAACATGCAACAGAGGCTCAGTGCAAATTTATTACCTTGAGAGATCCCTGGCCCTCTCAATATAGGAGCATAACCAGGTTTGACTGTGAGCTGTATTGAAAAGGAAAGTTTTAAGCCTTCTCTTGAAAGGGGCCTGATAGTTAGAGGCTCTGCCTCCCATTCTACTTCCCCTAATTCTGGGGATTGCAGAATTCTGGTTGGATGATAAAGCACCCTCAGTTCTTTACGACATGATGGTGCCTGATCTTTGAGAGCCTTGCAGGTGAGGAAGTGAACTGTATTTTATATTCTAGTCTTGATTTTAGAGGCAGCCAGCATAGAGAAGGTAGCACAGGAGAAATGTGGTCTCTTTCCTTAGTTCCTGTCAATACGCGTGCAGCAGCATTTTGAACTAGCTTGAAGGGCCTTAGTGACTTATTACTACAGCCTGATAATACAGATTTACAGTAATACAGCCTGAAAGTAACTTCACCTCTCTTGCGTATTATTGATTACTCTGAATGGTTCATCATCAAGATTGGTTCTCTTGCTCAGTGACAGGGACATCGTCATGTGTATAGCCAATCACATTCACCAGTCTTTCCACTTGGGTCGGTCCACTGCTCGGGGCTCAGCGTCAGGCCCGGTTCGTGTGGGTTCCTGGGGATGGTATCAATCCAGAGAGTGCGAGGGGCATTTCCAGTCGTCAGATTGAATGGTTGACCCAAGGTATTTAAAGTCTTCCCTCCTCACTCTACTCCCTGTAACTTCACCTGTCCACCTGCCTCAATCCCATTGATACACATATACCGTGTGTTTATCATGAATTATTTGAATAATGCAATACATGAATATATCTTAATATATTTTTGAATTAACATCATCTGCTCAATACCACATCTCAGACAAGAAATAAGAGCACATACACAACTCTTCAGTATAACAGAGGAATACAACAACTACATAAAAAAAGAAACAAACAAACACGAAAAAAGAAATACACATTTATTACAAAGTGATAAGCCACAAGTGGTATGCTCAGAACAGTGATACAGCTAATGTCAGTCAAAAGACCTCAGGCAGAGACAGGGACAAGGCTGGTAAACCACCACTGTGAGTGACCTGAGAGAGAATTGCTGTGGACTGCATTTCAAGTCTTTATGATGGGTGTTTTCTCTCTGTTGATCCTGTAAGGTGGAACCCAGATTGACAAATAATCTTATCTGTGTGGAATGGCACAGTTTTCTTGAATGGAATTTCTGTTAATCTAAATGGATCTTTCACTGGCAAGGGTATTTTGTGACAGAAGAACAACTCTGTAACCTGGGCTTGCAATATTTCCAATTAACCACTGATTTACTTATAAGATTTCATGGTTTTATTTCTTTAATGGTCTGTGTTGGTTAGCTTATATCTTGGTATCTACTTTATCTATTTTTGCTTTTAGCCACCTCATTGTATTTGTCATGTTCTCATTTTGTGTCAATATTTCCATCCGGAATTCAGTTTTTGTAATTCATTGCACCTCTGACCTCTGGTACCCTGGTGTTATGCTGTCACTCGACCCTTGTTCTGAGTTACTCCTTGTGCTTTTGTTTCTCCCCTTCTGTTTGATTTGTTGCATTCCATGTTATGCCCTCTGTGACACACTTTCTTCCCACTCCCATGTGTTCCTGGTGCCTATCCATGTAAGAAATCATTGCTGACTGCTAGATGTAAGATAACCCTCTTTTGCCAAGAAAATGTTTTGGATTTATAAGAAAGGCTTTTAGATGACAAAATCTTGTTTCATCATGCAGAACATTTTTTCTGAAGATTTTCATAAAACAAAAAACTGGCAGCCTCTCACATTTTCCAAACAACTGCCAGTACAAAAAATTTGTCAGATCACACATGCCTTTGCAGTGGACCTCCCACTAAACACAGCATCAGTGGAAGCAATTAAACTTTTTCTGCATGTCGTTTAAGACTATCTATTCCTCATCAGCAGCTTCCTCAGTCTCTCTGGTTTCACTCTAACTATCCTCCTTGGAATCACTAACATCCACACTCAATGCATCGCCCTGTCCAGTCTCCCATTCACAGAGCAAATGTGCAGTGGGGCTCTTGGTTTCAGCTAGAAGCCATGCAGTGTATTATTTTACGCAAGTTATCCTTGAATGGCTTGTTGACGACCAGATCCAACACCTGGAGCTGCTTGTCATTCTGCCAGGAATGATCGGGTCTCTGTTCATCTTGTGCAGTGATTTTATTTTATTTATTTATTCATTTATCTATTTATTTCTTTTTTCTTTTTTTCCTTCTCCCTACAGGATCGGTGAAGTATTCGCAGAGGGGAACTATGTCTTTCAGCAATGCACTCAACATTCGCCTGTCGACTTCTAGGGAGAGGCCACGAAATGCTCTTTACTGAGCGTTCCTTCTGGATGTGCCATCTTCGCACGCCATATGTTGTGACTCCTTATTATTTGGCCACTTGAACGTTGTTATATGCCTAGGGAGCATTCATCACAATAATCAAAAAGTTAGCAACTTAACTTTTTTTTGATTAGCTCATTTACTTGTGCCGCTGACGAGCCGCGTCGTTCTGGAATGTTGTGCCTCACTGAGGTGAAGTGGTGGCGACAGAGTGAGGGGCGTGGGGGAACGGGGTTGGAGAGACAGTGAGTGAGAGAGAGAGAGAGAGAGAGAGAGAGAGAGACGCTGGCAAAGGTGCCCAAGGCCCATACAAAAAATATACAAAAAACATTGTCTGATATTCAGAGCAATAAAGTAAAAGCCTACGTGATGGTTTTTTCCCCTTTGTTTTTGTGCAAACTATTACAAATGCAGTGACACAAGGTGAACAATATTTATTTTCTAAAAACCGCATTTCAAACTAAAAGAAATTTGGTCAGAAAAACAATACAATTTCAATGGCATTACATCCCACTTTGTCATTTCCACATGAGCACTACACCTTAAAGATGTAAGTGAATCTGAGCAGTCACAAAAGATTTAGTCACAACTTTCTGAAAGTGACCACTACAGAATTCCAATTTGAAATTGATACTATTGTACTGGTAACTTGCATATAATTGGATCAAGACCAAAGGAAATGTTGCACTTTTTCAGTACATTCATTCCTTGTTTGTTTAGTTAAGGTGGAGTAATTGTCAAAAGAGGAAGCTTAAACTGCCTCCCTTCTGTATAAATGTATGAGATTTAGACATAATTAGGGTTTATTTTTATTTCCCTACTGATGAGGATACAGGAGCCATTCCACATTGGACCTTGAAACTGGATAATTTCCACAAGCACAGTAGAGTGTGCTTAGGAATCACTGAAGAAAACGAGCACACTTCAGAAAAGCCTCAGCCTCAGTTCTCAGCTTCAGCGTTTTTATCACAGCAAAGGCGGTCACACTGATAGTGATTCAAACCTCTTGGATGTAACCAGCAAACAGAGTTTCATCACATGATCCCTCAGTATGGTGTTAGGTCCACTACAATTACAAGAGCATCACAAATCCAGTGAAGGAATAGAAACAACTCTGTAATTTCCACACTTAACTAAGTCCTCCAGCAGACTGAAATAGACTCAGAGATCTCTGCCATAGACCAAGTACATCTGCCATTGTATCATCAGTGAGTAACTTTTTCTTCACACAGTGAAGTCAGACAGTGGAAGACAGTCATCTTTTGTAAAGTAAATACCGGTAATAATGATTGAACTTAATGTAGTTGTGGGACCTTATGTTGCACAAAATTATAAACGTAAGGGTGAGCTCAAACCAGAGATTCCAAACCTTGACATAATACCCAAGGCATGGAGGAGTTATTTTACACTCTCATAGCCTAAAAAAAGGTTGGGGATGTCCTACATCACATACTTGTCAAATTTGTGTCAAATAGGTGATAAATTAGGGAATATGTTTTTCATTTGGCAGAGGATGAAGAGGACTCTTGTGTGTTTTTCATATGTATCATTTATCAATAAAACACAATGAAAGACAAACAAAGTTGCCTAGCAGCGAGACAGAGTCTAATATAGCCCACTGGTCAACAATGTTGAATTTAGATTCGGTTGCTGGATGGTTGATCCTTAATGAGTAGCCACACACCTTACCTCTGCTCAGTCCCAACTGAATATGGTACATTCAACTTGA
Source organism: Carapus acus (assembly GCA_900312935.1). NCBI lineage: Eukaryota > Metazoa > Chordata > Actinopteri > Ophidiiformes > Carapidae > Carapus > Carapus acus. Next base: position 5,664 of record OMPJ01039099.1, on the reverse strand, counting down.
TACATTCGACGGTTAAAGCCCACATCAAAGTTACATAGAAATTAGTAGCAATTTCAAAAACTTAGCATAGAATATTCTAAACTTTGTCAATATTTCAGGACTTCCTAATGTACTTTTTTATGGTAGAAATTCTAAGAACACAAGAGAAGGATATTCTCTCTGATTACTGTATGTCCGATGTTTGCTAAAGGGCTTTTACATTGTGTTCCATAGCTCATCATTGGCACTCCATACGTATGCACTGGCTTCAAAGTTGACATATGAGAGACGAGTGAGATTGCGTTGTTTTATCTGGAAGAGTCCTTACCTATTTTCTGGTACGCTAAAGTTTGCTCCTTACTTCAAGACAGTCACATTTGAAAATATCCATCACCCAGAATCTTGGCAGAATTTATGGAATTATTAATAATGGGTATAAGATATGTTGATGTTAACTTCTCCAGCAAAACTGCCACAAGAATGTTTCATGAATTTTTCAAGATTCAAGAGTTTTATTGGTCATATGCTCACTTGACATGCAGGAAGGTAAGTATGTCAGTCGGTAAGTAGGTAAGTAGGTAAGTAGGCACTTAAATGATTTACTGTATTGTATGATGATCCAGGAAATGTTAAGCTTCAGCAGCGTAAAGAAATGTATTGAAACAAAGCTTAGAGAGAACTTACCTAGAAACACAGAATATTGGGGATATTCTTAATACTTCAGTGTAATAGCAATACTTCAGTTTGATAGCAATAAGGTAATAGCAATGTGGTAAGACAATACTGGATACCAGGTACTTGGAAAGGTGGCAAATCCAGATTACATACCTGTGGAGGAATGGTAATCTCTGGGGGAGAGGCAGATGAGTGTCTATCCAGATTGTTAAACACAGTGTTGGTGGTCGAGAGGATGCCTGAGGTTGAGGAACTCTGGAGTGGCAGAAATGTTTGTCAAGGTGGTGCAAGAAATCTATGAGGACAACAAGATGCTGGTGAGGTATGTAGTCCGACTAACAGATGGGTTCATGGTCTGAGTGGAACTACATCAGGGCTCTTCCCTGGTCCCATTCTTGTTTGCAGTGGTGATGGATTGATTGACAGATGATGTTAGGCAGGAGTCCCATAGGCAATGATGTTTAGAGACGATATATCTGTGGTGAGGGTAGGACATAAGAGGTGGAGGTTTGTAGTGAGCAGAGGTATGACAGCAGCCAGGGAGCTTCTTGCACCCTCTGATCATGGGTGGGGTAGGAGCAAGACAGAGGACATAAGCATGAATGAGAGTGAGGCAGGATTGACTTGCTGCTACTCCTTGAATATGATACTGTGAATAAAAATACTTTGTTATGCATTTTTAGATGTCGTCTTTTTCTTTGGCTGCTTGGTTTTGGAGTTTCCTAACTTTTACACCAGTTCCCTCCAAGTCTTCTCTCACAACATTGATGAACTTCCTCTGCGGTTCTCCTTTTTTGTCCCTACCTGGCAGCTCAATTTTCAATGTCCTTTGTGAAATCATTTGCCATCTCTCTTCTGCATGCGTACAACCATGTATTTGCCTTTATGACAGACTGCTTGACTGAAACTCCCCTGAGGTTCGATCATTTTGCACTCTTAAAAGTTACCCACTTCAGGTGGGTCATCAAGCAACCAAAAAATATGTCCAACTTGTTATACAGCGAGGTCCTGTTTACATCATTATATTTAAGTATGCAGAGTATGTGGCAGAGGCTCAGTCAGTAAGAGACCTTCCCTGAGGACCAGAGGGTGGCTAGTTCAAGTCCTAGTGACGACACAAGAGACTGGTGCCCATTAGCATTTGCACTAGGTTTGAAACTGTAATTTCCCCTTCACGGGATTATTAAAGTGTAACTTTCTTTCCAAGGTGCACAACATGTTAATGATGTCCATGATGATCTTCTAAGAAAGGGGAAAGGGAAGGGAAGGAGAAAACGTAACCTGCCAGTAATGAATGGAATCATTTTGTGTGTCAAGCCTGGGCCGGTGCCTGTGCCTGGGCCTGTGCCTGTGCGTGTGTGTATCCGTGTGTGTGTGTCCATGTGTCTGTGTGTGCATATGAGGAAACAGTGGGGATACGGCTCTTTCAACAGGTAGGATTAGACCAAGTGCAGCTAAATTAAGAATATTTTGTGTCACCCTAATCAGCACGCACACACGCACGCACGCACACACAGAGCATACACTGATGTCCCTGGGCTAATTCACATGCTGCATCGCCAAATTAGCGTTCATACTAAGTAAAACACACCTGTCTGTATTTGTGTGTGTGTGTGTGTGTGTGTTTGCGTGCATGTACATTTGTGTGTATGCATGCACGTAAACCCTCCCTCAAACAGCAGGGTTTAGCAAGTGCATTTGGAGATCACAGGTTTCTCAGGGTGATAATACAGCAAACTCCACTCCCTCCCTCCCAACCAAATCAAATACACCTGAAAACACTCTCACAGGTGTGCTTGGGTGGGGGTGTGTGAGTGTGTGTAGGTGGGGGGTGACAGGAAAGGGCAGTGGAGGGAGGGTAAAGTGAACACACACGAAAACAAACACATGCAAGCTTGGTCTCCTATCTCATATTCTCCTTCTAATTCACGTGTACACTCACACAGAAATGCATTGACTCACACAAACACATTGAACCACAGCAGGCAGGCAAGGGATTACAGCTCAGTGGTGAAGCTTAGCTCTGATGTGAAATGTGAGGAAGCCAAGGTTTGAACTTTCTAATTCAATAATTATAGCAGTTAGGTGCAAGAGGGCCGGCCAACTTGTACGTCTCTCTGCTTGAGAGCCCAGCCAGTCAGCACCTACCTGTCAGGTTGCTTTGTCACCGACCAACCAAGAATGCCTTTAGTGGCCTGTCATATTTCTTGATAATCTATCTGATTTCCCGTGTGACTGAGCAGTGAGCAGTGTTTAGAATACCTATATGTGTCCCTGTTTTAGCACTCAGATCTCCTCATTTGTCGACTTATCTGTCATTAGCTAACTTGGGGGTTATCAGGTCACATTTATCACTTGAACATTTAAAACTGGTATGTTTTATAGATGTGAAAATCTGTCAGAGGAGGCAGGAGAGGCTGTGCCTCACCTGTCATCATGAAAGGAGAAAAATGCAAAACAAAAAAATGTAATCAAATAGTTGTTTTTGTCCTCTGATTTGCTCTATTAAGATTTTCTTTAACCATTAACTGCTGCTAATCAAAGGATGAAAAAACGACTGTGTTGGGTACACCTGTTAAGTGTGTAAATTTAATGGTGATGACCAGGCTCAGCTGTGAAGCTCTCGGCGCATATAGTGGACGAGCTATCAATGTGGACTTTGACTTTTCCACATAGCCACAATAGTGTGTAGTGGAATGTGTTCATGTCTGGAAGAGGATAAAAGACATCTGTGCCAGTATCGATGTGTGTGTAATATACAGTCTTTGAAAGAAAATAATCAAGTTGCAATTCCACCGTAGGTGTCACACGCTCAGGATAAAATTTTGATTGGCTTTAAATTTTGCTGAGTCAAGGCAGTGGCAGATGGCTCCAGTCGGGCTCATAGCAACAGGGTGTGCAGACACTGGCTATTTCCCAGCAACCAGGGTTGGAAAGGCCAGTGGCAAGGAGGGACAGCATCTTACTCAGGAGGGGGTGCGGACGGGCAGGCGTGGAGGATGCACGAGCGAGCAGAGTAGTGGGAATGGGGTAACAAGGAGCATGGACTAAATGGAAGAATGTTCTGCAACGCAGGATCACCTTGTATAAATCTGGAAAGCAGACTTCCGCAGCATCATATTCTGAGTCAAGGCTGTGTAAAATGTCCTCCCGAATCCAGCATAAAATCCACAACTGAAGACACGCCATGTCATCCTCAATGCTTTGGGTGGGGATCCCTGGAACACCTCCTCAGCAGCTGCCCGAAAGTGCTGGCAGATGGGCGCTATCGAAGGCGCCATGACCAGGTGCTTGAGGCACTCACTGACAGCATAGTCACGGCCATCAACACCATCAAGGGCCAAACCAAGCCAAAGGCCACCATGTTCCTCAAGCTAGAGAGAGGTCCAACATACAAGTTCGGGCAAAGGCGGGCCTCCTTACCTCCGCCATTGACTGGAGACTTGAAGTGGACCTGAGAGAGCAGTAGAAGCTCTCAGCCAGGATAACACCAACTGAATGCAATCGTATACGATCATCGATTCCACCAAGCGGCTGATCATCCTGGCGCTCACCGTGCCCTGGGAAGAGCACACAGACGACGCTTATGTGCGGAAGCGTGCCAAGTGCCAGGAGCTAGTGGATGATTGCAGGAGGGAAGGCTGGAAAACACATTGTGCACCTCTGGTGGAGGTGGGCTGCCGCAAATTTGCTAGGCAGTCACTCTGCAAAGCATACACGCTGCTGGTTCTTACTGGAGAGGAAGAGGGCCATTAGATCTGCAACTGAGATGGCTATGGATAAAGAGGATACATGTAGGCCTGTGGGCAAACGTTGCTGGGACATGGGCTGGTTCTGATCAGCTCAGGTCAGGTCACCCTGGTGAGGGTGTCTGATGTTTTAAAGATCCGAAACACCCAGTGACCCCAGGTTACATCACTGAGGATGTGCCCCAGCACATCTGCTTGATGTATCTTTCAATTATCCATGACAAGATTACTCAACTCAAGTCAGCATCAAGGACGGCACATACCAAGGAGATGCACTGTCACCCCTGCTGTTCTGCATAGGTCTGAACCCCCTCTGTCAGATCATCTCAAACTGTGGCCATGGATACCAACTCCGCAATGGGGCGACAATCAGCCATCTACTGTACATGGATGACATAAAGCTGTCCACAAGAAATGAGCGAGCAATCGACTCACTGATCCATACCACCAGGATCTACAGCAACGACATTGGGATGTCATTTGGGTTGGACAAGTGTAGCCGGATGGTCTTAAAGAGATGATCAGAACTGAAGGGATCAACTTACCAGAGGGCAACATAGGTGATGTCCAAGACAGTTACAAGTACCTTGGTATCTCACAGGCTAATGGAAAGCAGGAGGAGGCCACTAGGAAGTCAGCCACAACCAAATATCTCCAGACAGTGAGGCAGGTCTTAAAGAGTCAGCTGAATGGTAGAAACGAGGTCCGAGCCATCAACATGTACGCAATACCAGTCATCAGGTACCCAGCGGGGATCATAAACTGACCAAAGGAGGAGATAGAGGCCACAGACATAAAAACAAGACAGCTCCTCACAATGCTCAGAGAGTTTCATCCCAAGTCTTACTTTACACAAAGCGGAAAGAGGGAGGCCCAGGACTAGTGAGTGTCAAAGCCACAGTCCAAGATGAAACATCGAAAATCCAAGAATATATCAAGAGGATGGCCCCAAAAGTTGAGCTGCTTCGCAAATGTCTCAGACAGCAGAGGCCCGATGAGTGTGCAGAAGATGAGGAGCAGGCGATCTGGTGGGAAAAACCCCTAAACACCACAGCCATAGAGGCCAGGATCTACCATAGTAGATCAGACCCAAGGTGCAGGCTGTGCAAAGATGCCCCTGAGACAGTCCACCACATACTGGCAGGGTGCAAAATGCTAGTTAGTACAGCACACATGGAGAGGCAAAACCAAGTGACTGGGATAGTGCACAGAAACATCTGTACATAGCTCCAGCAGATCCCAGCAACAACATCCGACTCCT
>OMPJ01039097.1:0-13397 GCA_900312935.1 Carapus acus | reverse complement strand
CTACATTATATATATATATATGTATATTGTAATACAGAGAGAAAATTGTATACCGTAATTGCCACCGGTGCTCTCTGGCACCAAAACGAAATAAGATTAGAAATAAAGCATGGAAATGTCAGCCCTTCTTTTTTTCACACTGGGCACACTTCAGATATCCAATCAACAGATGAACCAATGTGTGAAATCAGATGTTTGACTGCATGTCAAAGGTGTTCCAAACCAAATTCAACCTGGCAAAAAAAAAAAAAGTACAGAAATCAAATCAAAATATGAACTCTCCTTTCCAATAGCTCATTGCCATTGATTATATTAGCTCATCCATCCCAGACGTGTGAGGAATTGTAATTCTTCTGTGGTAACCTGCGCCACATAGAGTCCTCTTCCAATTACTTTCGATGCACATTATAGGTGAGAGGTCGCTGTTAACGCAAGGAGAGATGAGGGAAATGAGAGTCGCATAGGGAGGACAGTTGAGTCATGACATACAGTACTGTAGATCAGATCAGACATAAGGAATGTCTTACTAAAGCTATTCCATACGGTGGATCATAATTCTCACATCCGAGACTTGCAACTCAGAGGGTGTTTAGTTACAATTTAGATTTTCCCTTTGATCGCAGAAAGCATCAGAGACTGCGTCCCATGAGTTTATTTTGTAGTTTATCTCGGAGGAATCGCTACTCCACCCAATGCTGCCAGGAGGAGACATGTCTGTTCTCCTGGGGGACATGTCCCCCCACCCTATACAGCACTCGCCAGTGTCCTCTATTTGTTCTCGTTGTCTCCTTGTCATGCTGAATTCACAGGCTCTGCATGTTTGTGGTCTGCTGCAGTTTACCTAACAGAGTCCCCTTTTCGTGCCTTATTTTCGAATTTCCTCTGCTCTCATAATCAGCTCAGTCAAAGCAGCTGATAACAGCGGTGAGAGGAAGCTGCAGACCTACTCCACCCATCCCTCAGCGTGAAAGATGCTGGCTGGGGGGTGGTGGTCGTGGTCAGTGTTATCAAAACTGCTTTGTTTATGTTTTATCTTCTTGAGATGTAAGCAGGCTCAATCTGAAGTGTTTCCTGTAATCAAGAGATTTGCATGTACAGGGGCGCTCACACACATCAAATGGAAGAAAATGCTCCGTGTACACACTTGTACACACACATTATATCTGCAGAGCCCTCTGCCTATACCTTAAAGATTGTGGAGTGCGTCCCTCAGAGCATGTTTGTTTTGATACACGCCAATGCAAGAATCACTCCATGTCTTTATTACATTTTTTTGGCATGTCTTTCAATTTTTTTCCCAAAGGTATCCAAAGTAGAGACAAAATGAAACCACTGTTTGGCAATATAGTTATTACCTATCTCAATAAAGCAAGGCACAAATTTGAATACATCACATCTTTTGTAGGCGTGGTCCATTGTCCACAAAGTGATTTATGCATCCCAGAGTAATTACCTCTACCGCAGACCTGACTGGATAGAATTTATTGGACGAATTTAAATAGGATGACGCGAGTCTCTGTGGCACAGGCCCCATTTTGTGAAACAGCATTCAAAAATCCTTAATACCCTGACAGGTCCTCGAGAGGCCTCGGAGGTGTTCATCTGTGTCCTGAAAGGGGCAGAGACAAATGTTATGTCAGTGGTAGTTAAGCTGCTTAGAGTGCGTGTGATTGGTGGACTGTTGACTGGGCCATGTAACAGCAAGCTGGTTATGCAGCGGCCACTGGCATGATGGGAGAAAATAATGTTTGAGTGTGCCGCAGCCTCAAAGGAGAGAAGGACCACTTTGATTAGAATAACAGGTAGATTGATGAATGACACGTGTTTCCTCGGTAACTCTCACACTCAATCAAATCAAACCATCCGCAGATCAACAGGCTATCCAACCATCCTCACTCTCCTCTGTTCAGTCAGTTCCTTAATGAAAGCACAAAAAAAGCACGCTGAGTGACCACTGCTGTGTCAAAGGCTGAGGTGTGTTTAACATTTCAATATCGCTATCAAATATTGCAATCAAAAATTGGAGCTATTTAAATTGATTCAGTGCATCTGTTTCTCTTTTTTGGCAGTCATAGTATCAGTCACTGCACACCCTGAAGCTAATGTAACACCAGTCCTCAACCAGCGACATCGACATCTAATAAAAGATCATCCAGCTAAGTCTGGAACACCTTGTTAAATCAGACTTAGCGAAATCCCCTCATTACCTCCAGTGAGACCTAAAAACCCCATCCAGCCCTCATTACTACCTTCATTCTCCTCACCACGAGCGAACATTTCCCCCCATCTGCACTGTCATCAGTCATCTTGTAGCACTTACCTTAGAGCTGATCGGCACGAAGTCTGCCAGGTGAATTTCAGACATGTCAAGAATGTCAAAAAGACACCTCGGACCATAAGTACGGGTGCAGGAGTGAGTGATTCGAGGCTGCTGTATGTGACCTTGTTAATTTCCCCAGTTATTCCTGCTATTTTCATACCATGGATTTATCCATTTGTATCTCCCATCGCAAGACTTCCTATATGAGAGTCAGACAGGCATTCCAACGCCAACGGCCCAAAGCACCTCTGCATCGTTCCCACCAATACAACACATTGTACCAAATTAGATATTACTACTGTATGTTGTAGTGTCACATAGTTTTTGCAGTTTTTCACAGCTTTAGAGGCAAAAAAAATCAGGCTTCTACCAATTGGGTCCATCGTGTACATTTAGGCAAGGCATTTTTTTTAGAAATAGTTTGAATAAAACAAATGAACCAGCCATTACAAAAAATGTGTCATTGCACAGCTTCGTTCTAGCAGTTTTTATGTAATGGTTTGGTTTCTATCTCAGTTTAAATCTGATTATACACTGGCTATACACATCACGTGGAAGCTGGCAGTTTAGGAAAGGCCCCTGTCCTGTGGACAAGCTGCTCCCGAACCGTGAACGTAACCAAAGTACGTCTTGGTTCTTGTCCCGGCTGTCCAGCGACTACAAGTTTACTTAGACGCTCCACACCGCCTCATTGCATTTATGTGTAAGCCTATTTTTATCGTCTCCACACCACCGCTAGTCCTTCATCCATCAGTCAGCACCTCTTTAGACACGAGGTCGCACGAGTACTCACCGTCACAGCTAATGTGCAAAACCGATACAGCGACAACGGCCTCATTGTTTGCCGCTCTTGTCCTTCCCTCGTCCTCGTCCCTCCCATCTCTCCTCTTTCCTCGTCCCTTCATCTGCCACTCATTTTCAGCGAAATGGCTTCACTGACGTGACCGTTTATCAGAAGCAGTGTCTCCAATACAGAGGCACTACGTGCTCTCTCCCAAAGAGGAAATGTTCACCATATGACACAAGGTGTCTATGAATACTTAATCAATAAATGCACAGATTAATTCCTCTCTTTTCCACCTGTCACATCCATCTGCCTGTCTACCCAGGCACTCTACCCTCAGAGATGGGAGCGGTGGGTCAAAGGCAATAAAATTGGGAAAAAGTCACCTTGCTGTTTGTATCGTCAGCCTCCTGGTGTATATCCATCAAACTAGTCCATGCACATTGACACAAGACCATCAAATTCTTCAAGTTAAAACAATTTTCACATGACACAAAAATTTCCACATTTACTCTCATATCTGTACTAACACTCTGTCTTAGAACTAAAATAGGACTTGGCACCTTTAGACCAACGATGTTTGTGTTTTGGCTCTCTGCTGCCCTGCTCTGGCCATAAATACACACTACATTTTACACTGTCAATGAACCCCAGTGGTTAATCAATAATTACATTTTGTCACCTGAGTTGCTTTCCTGTCTTTACCATTTCACAGCCACAGATAGCTGCACCAGTTATTTGTGAATGCCTCATCATACACAGATTTTTAGATGTAGCCATACGCTAGGATCAAGGGTCTTAAACATGACCATTTGTAGACATTCTTGTCAGAATTGACACACTATGAACATGACGAATAAAACCCCATGATTGAAATCTGTTCAATATAATATGCAAAGATTTGTCAGTCACTTCTCTGTCGAGTTACTGTGACACAGTTGATGACTCATTGATGACTCATTACTGTGACACAGTTGATGACTCAACTAGAGATATCCGATAATATCGGCCCACCGATATTATCGACCCGATGTTAGCATAAAAATGTAATATCGGTATCGGATTTTTTTGCTTTAAAACCGATAAAATAAAAACCGATAAAAATACAATAATGCTTGCGTTACACTGAAATAGTGCCTATGCGCTCCTGAAGCGTTTACCGGCGCACATTTCGGTATCGGCTGTTATTGTTATCGGTAGATTGAGAGTTGGACAATATCGGCATATCGGATATCGGCAAAAAAGCCAATATCGGACATCCCTAGATACAACTAAAGAAACGTCCACACTTCTGGTGTGGCACGATCACACATATTTGCATTTACTATTGACATGCTAACCCCGCCTTCACATCCATGGGTTGTTCTGTTGTGGGCTGAGTGAAAAATAATTTGGGACACTTTCTATCTCAAAGAAGAGTGGGCACCGTTCTTGCAAAATCCAATATCCATAAATAATTTCCCTCCTGCTCAATCAGTGGTTGACTGATCACAAATTAGAAGTGTGTCTCGATAAGAAAACTATTACCGCTATCGATCTGCCGCTGTGACCTCCAACAGGAGCAGCCAGAAGAAAGAAGATTAATACCACTGCTTCAGATTTATTTATGCAGGGGCGTTACCGAGGTGCCACCTCTGTGTTTTCCACATTGCTGACAATTTGCTGATCCTGCAATGTTTTCTGTGTGTGTTAGCATGTAGCACGCAGGGTAAAGTGTCTTCACAGCATTACAGTATATCCCAGCAAATCCCCTGTATTGTACACTGGATAAAACTATTTGACGTTGTGCTATCGGTAATATTTCACTCCCAAATTTCTCCCTCTCGGCACGTCTTGTTGGGTGTTTATTTTCTTGACATGAGCTAAAAAACCTTCAGCTCATCCCTCATAGTCAGTTGATTGGTTATCAGTGAAAGTCAATCAGATCAGATCATTTGAAGTCCATCAATTTTATTTCCCTCTCTCCTTCTGCCCAGGTGTTTGGGCTCAGATCCAGATACCCCAGACCAGCATGGATGTGATCCAGGGTCAGAAGGCGGTGCTGAAGGCCTGGTACACACCCACGCCGGGTACCGATCTGTCTGCCAACACGGTGCTGTGGAGTGTGGTTTCTTCAGACACCCAGCTGGTGAGGACATCAATAAGCGTTGTGGTTCCCGAGGCCAAAATAATAAATAATGAAAGGATTAGTCTCACTACATGTAGGAGGCATCTAAATTTATCACCTCTCCGCTCACTATCTCAGTGTGACATACTGTATGTTGCCAGTCAAGCTCCATCTTCTTTTTTATTTTTTTTTATGGACTCGAATGAAACTCGATGTAATTTTGCTTTGTCGGCAAAATACCCCCGTTAGCTTTAAGCACAATAGTCAAATCTTTTCACTGTTTACCAGCTGTGCTTGTTCTGTGTGTGATTTGTTTTGAACAATGTTTCCCTGTTCCTGCATTGGTAATCTGACGAAGCCACTTCCTGAAAAAAATCTTAGAAATGAATCCAAGACAAATAGAAATAATAAAAAAAAAGCTTAAACCTCTCATATAAGCACCATATTATCATTTCGCAGGTTTAGCTCTGTCATTTATCACCAGGCTCTGCTGTGCAAACAGCATACTTCCTCTAACACTGTGCATATTCAGACATATTATTACAAAGCTAATCATCATCAAACATTGTATCTTTTAATCTTTTTAATCCAGAGTGCATTTTTCACAGTTTTTCCAAGTTTTTAGACAGAGCAAAAGAAATATTCATGGTGAAAAACTACTCCTTGCTCTGCATTCAATGCTGTAATTCCATATTATCATATCATCGCTAAAACTGCAGATAAATAGATAATTTTTCCTGGTTTGGTTTGGTATCAGTGAATTGAATCATTTTTTTGTAAATGCAGCAACACACCAGTTGCTTCCACATTCTAAACCTACTTGGATATTTTGTTATCCATTTTTTGTCTCTGATATCATCTGTAGATGTGATGTGATGTGAATGTCGTGTGAGGTGATGTGAAAGTATGCGTAATATATTTGTCTGGTTAGATATTTGGGCTGCCCACGTGAACCATTAGGGAGGATTGGAGTCCACATCTCAACACCAGCATAGGAAAAGTCTCAGTTGCTGGGCTTCTTGTTTTTTTTCTGCCAAATTTGTTGATTGTTTTCGGGTGCTGCCAGGTGATTACTGCAACCAGCACGGGCAGTGTGAACATAGCGATGTTGTGTGGAACAAGATAGTTTTGTCTGGCTGGTGTCTGAGGCGCATTGTGTTCATCCTTCTCTCTGTACAGATTATCTCCTACACCAAGGACTCCTCCAGTGTCAGCAGCGACCAGTTCCAAGGCCGCGTGGGCTTCACGGCAGACATGCCGTCAGCAAACGTGTCGCTGTACATCAACAACACGCGGGAGTCCGACTCTGGCCGCTACCTCTGCCATGTCGTCATCCCTGGCGGAGGCCTCTCGGCCGAGCTCAGGCTGGATGTGAAGGGTGATTTATAGTTGGTTTGAAAATCTGCGGTTGTTTTAGCCACAGTTTGTGTCTGATCAGCTCTGCTCTCCTCTTCACCTCTCCTCTCATTTCAACTGTTCTCCCCTCATCTCCCCTGCCGTCTTTTCTCCTGTCCTGTCGTCTCCTCTTCTCTCCCCCTCTCCTCTTTCTCTCCCCACCTGTCTCCTTTCCTCTTCCTCTGTCTATTTTTCTCTTCTCCTCTTTTCTGCTTTGCTTTACTCCCCTCTCTTTTCCTCTCCTCTCCCTCTCCTGCTATTCCCTTCTCTTCTATCCCTTTCTGTCCTGTCCTCTCTTCTCCCCTGTCCTCTCATCTCCCTTCCTCTCTTGTCCTCTTCTCTCTACTCCTCTCATCTCCCTTTTTTTTCCCTCTGCTCTCCTCTTCTCTCAGTCCCCCCTGCTGTTCCTCAGTGTACTGTCTCAGGGAGGCCGGTGCTGAAGGGTAACGTGACTCTGGGCTGCACCTCTGATGCTGGGAAGCCTGTCCCATCGTATAAGTGGAGGAAATCCAGTCCCACGCCTGAGGTCTTCTTCTCTCCTATGCTCAGTGAGTGACAAGAGCTCAGAGCAGACTCTCTTTTTTTTTTTTTATTTGTTCATGTTTTTTATTTCTTTTCTATACTGCTTGCAGTTATTGTAATATCTGTGAGTACACACCTCAGCCAGTGTCACATGCTGAGCTGACCAAAAAGAAAAATGCTCAGGTTCAGGTATGAAATAATGAAGCAGAGAAATGATTTAGGGAGGCAAACATTCCCTATTTTCATTAACACCCCACATCTCATAGTTAATAGTTCCAGTGTTTTAAGACAGAGAACTAAGGGTGAAAATCTAAACAACAGGACTACAAGTTTATAAGCTGATGTTTTTACAAAGGTGTTATCATGGATATTGACAAAAGTACGAAAAGTACAAAATGTATATTGTTGTATGTATTTTGCAAAATGTAAAAGTTGTATAACATGTAAAACTTTTAACATGTAAAAGTTGTATAACAAAACAAAGGCATAAAAAGAAACTTGTATCAGTCTGAATCTGTGTGCTTTGGTATACAAAGTGACGTGCTTGCATGGTGAAATACTAAACCAGTGTGTGTTTGTATTCCTGCCTGTCCCTGTGTATGGACTGATGTCTCAGACGAGAGGACGGGCACCCTGTCACTCAACCACTTGAGCAGCAACATGTCGGGGAAGTACGTGTGCACAGCCAGCAACTCTGCTGGCTCAGAGAGCTGCTACATCAACCTGGAGATCATATCCTGTGCGTACGATACACACCCCATGAATCCTGCAATGAATATCAATAACTCAGTAAAACCGTAAATACTTGTTTTTAGTCGATTTCAGATAATTTTGATGTGTTGAATCCAAAAACAACATTGGTTTTGCTCAATCAGGTCAACTTTCTGAACTAAGCTATAGATTTGTTTTTGGACCATTTTGTTTACATGTACTGGTATTTTCGCGTTACATGTAATTCATTATTGTGTAATTATTGTGTTTAATGCTGCAGACATAAATCAAGATCATTTGGATAATCCAGTGTTCAGATACAGTATTTTGAGTCTGCTCTCTGCCCCTCAGCCTCTCAAGCCGGGGTGATAGCCGGAGCCGTGGTGGGCTCCGTCGTGGGCTTCATCCTCATCGTCCTTGTTCTCGGGTTCCTCTGGGTGAAGATGCGGAAGGACAGTGAAGATGATATGGCAAATGAAATCAAGTGAGTTTCCGCAGCGTCCAGCCCTTCATAGCTACAAGCAACATCGCGTTTACTCCCAGTTTTCCCCGATTTCCATTTTCCCATGTGCAACAGAAATATGTTTCTGTGTGTTTGTAGTACTCACTATGATGTGATGGCATTTCCTTGTCAAATAGTTTAGTGTGTGTGTGTGTGTGTGTGTGTGTGTGTGTGTGTGTGCGTGCGTGCGTGCGTGCGTGTGTGTGTATGTGGTGCAGTTTAAAGGTAAACAATATAAAAAGTGGTTGTTTCCCCAACAAAGATCATTTGTTTCCTGATGCTGCATTATCATTCATTGGCCACTAGATAGAGAATGTTTGAGTATAACACAGGTATGAAGGTCTATTTTGAAAAAATTGAAATACCAATGCTATTTTCAGATGATAAGAACAACATTTAAAGCTTTTTGATTATTTATCTGATCAAAGTATTCACATTATGCAAACAACTACAAATAGCAATAGTACATAGACAAATTTAAATTTGTTGAAATTGAAGCAATTGAAATTGCTTGTCCAGGCACTTGGACTTGTTGTTGAAATGTGCCCCTGTTCCAGGGAGGACGCTCAGGCCCCCAAGCGCGTGTCCTGGGCCAAGAGCGGCATGGGCTCAGACATCATCTCCAAGAACGGTACCCTGTCCTCCATTGCGTCCAGCCCACACCACAGGGACCCGGCGTCCCTCAACCACCTGCACCAGCACCACATGCAGCAGTACCCACAGCGGCCCCCGTCTGACACCGCCTCCATCATCACCGCCACGGGCAGCATGGCCGGCTACCGCCCGCCCCGTCCGCAAGGGGGCGCCTCCACCCCGACAAACTACGGCTACGACAGCAGCGCCACGCTGCCGCAGGGGCAGCAGCTGACCTCCGACCCCGACGCCAACAGGAACTCGCTGCCCCGACCCGAGCGCTACGCTCAGCTGCCCCAAGCCCAGCCTGCGCCGCAGGCCTACGTCCAGCCGGCCGCCCCGTCGCCACTCGTCGTCCCCGCCTCCACCGTGTCGGCGGCTAACATCGCTCGGATGGGAGGGGTGCCCATCATGGTGCCCGCGCAAAACCAGGCGGGGTCTCTGGTCTGACAGAAGCCGCGGAGCTGAGGAGGATTCTGCGCTCAGACGGCTTGATGGACGTCTCAGCTCCCTGACGAAGTCAGACACTCCTTTTCTAAAATCACGGAACATTTTACTGGCATCAAACCAAGAATTCAATGAAAAGCTCATATACTTACTCTTATCTTTTGCTAAAATAAGTCAAATTCAGCGGATGCCTGTAAAGATCTACAGACTTTTCACTCGCTCCAGCTTCTTTTAAATCTATTTTATATTCTGTATGCACTCGTCATGAAAAAAGTATCTCTATATATGATTTTATCACATCGTCTTTGTACTTATCAATACAGTTCTATGTTTTATTTAGTTTTTTTGTTTTTTCATTTTAATCTGGTGATTCTCAGCATCTCCCAAAATAAACTTATTTTCCGTCATGCCACCCGACTTGGGTGACGGACAGCATGAGCAAAGGGCAGAGAAGAATTTATAGGAACACAAATCCAGTCACCATTTTTGGAGGCCTCTGTAAAAAACAACCCCAAAAGGAGAACTCTTGGAGACCCAAACCGGATATACGCTGTTTATCATCCCTGTTTGGGAAGGGTGGATGGGTAGGGTGGCAAAATGGATTGAACATAGACGAGGATATCATAAAAAAGGACTGTTTTGATGCCTCCAGTCCTACAACTGATATGTATGAAGAAAGCTGACACCAATCTCAAAGCGTTTTCGTCAGCCATTATTTTTTGTCCCCACTTCACTTTATTTTGAAAAGTGTGCATAAAGCTTCTGAGGCAGCAGTTTTTCCATCATAACATACAGTACATCATGACACTGAACGCCCACATCAAGGCGTTGGAATAATTAGTCAAGTAAAAACAACTAGTCCAAGCTTGAGTTGTGTTAATTTAACATTTTTCCTGCTGGGTTGTAAATATGATATTTATTTTCTGTTGAATGGAGAAAAAACATATAACACAGGTGATACCTTATGTTTGCCTGAACCAAAGATGCTTAATATGAGAGGTCAATCACTGTGCAATTTACATGTTTTGTCAGTGAGGAAAGAAGCGGAACACTACTAATTTGTGCAAAAATTAACGATTCACTGTCATGAGCTGCTTTCTGTGTGTCATCATTATTGCCAAACAAAGGAACGGGACATTAATGTGGAACAGACCTTTAATGATTCCATTGGTGCCTGATTCTTGATGATTGATCAATTGGTTTTATTGTTTATTTATTGGTCCGACTGAATGTTACAGGAGAAAAGAGGAAATTCTGAGCTGTTGAGATGTTGGGTCAAAGTTGGAAGTAACAGCTATAATAGTGTTTTAGTGGAGATCAACTGTGCCACTTCAGCTTTTCTCAAATGTTCAACCCAACAACCAATACACAATGATTTTGAATCAGTGGTAGTTTGCTTTAAATGTAGGGGGGTACATGAACATTTTAAACACGAGGTTGGAAGTACTACTGAAATTAATGGAAATCAAGCACTGGAAGTGAGGACACTGTTGTATACAGACATACAGGAGCTGAATTTAAACAAAACAAATAATGCAAATATGAACTAACAAAAAAAAAACCTTGTCATAACTCGCATTAATCCTCATGATTTATTGTGCACTGATTGAGAGAAGTTGGCTTAAAAACTTCTAAGCAAAAGCTTCTAAGTTTTTCATTGCACATCTGTGCATCACTGTGATGCAAAAAGAGAAGAAAATTAATTATTTTATCAGTCAGTAAAAAGCTTTTTTTTTTTTTTTTTTTTGCAGAAGCCATCTGTCCCACTGCTGTGTTGTCATTACACTGGACTATCATTTTGTTATTATACCTTTTATGTTCACAGAAATCACGCAACTTCACCGTGGAATACCTGTTGTATCATGTTTTGCGTTTTTTTGTTTGTTTTTGTCTTTTTTTAAGCAAATGTTTTAAGACTTTTTCTGGTAGATGAATGTGATTAACGTGTGATACCGATGAAATATAAAGTATAGACTCGGCTGTTACAGTGCTAAGCTCTCCATTCTGCTGTGCTAGTAGCAACATAACACTGAAGTATTAGGTGTGTTTTATTATGGTGTGTGTTGCTGTTCGTACAGGAGCAAAAGCAGAAATAATCTTTTGGACATTTGTCATTATTTGAAAAGGTAGAACAGGACTGTCTGTCTGTCATCTCCTGAAGGATGTGTCGTTTTCTGCTTTTGTGTATGAACTGATGAAGAGAGAATATCACAATATTTTGAAGCCTTTGTTTCTGATACTGTAACACGTGGCCGACCATACCACATGAAACTGATCAATGTTTTTTGGACAATGTAAAATATCTTGACACTTTCCTAGTGGTGTCAACAGTCGTGTACCGTGCAACTGCTGTACCACCACTGACCAAACGCACTTATTTATGCGACCAGTTTGGGGCTCTGCTGCACTGTCGACAACAATGTGCAGCGCTCACTTGTATTCTTCCGTATTTATGTTCATGGGACCTTTATACAATATTTTCAAATAAAAAAAGAAATCATCCGCTTTGTGTTTTTTTCCTACTCAAAGTGATATTTTCCGTGTGTTAACTAATTTGTATTTTTTTGAAAATAATGCTCACATTTTCAGTCTAATTGCATGGAGGCGGTACATCACTTGGACCAGCAGATGTCGCCAGTGAGCTCTAGTTGGAATTTCGACGTTAGTGTTCGTGAGTGCTGGAGCACTTTTGCGCCCCCCTGGCGGCCACTGGGTTTTTCCAAATTCCTCAATAACAATAATAATACAATAATATTTGATTACATATTTATTTATTTACTGTCTTACTTCCAAACTAGCTCTGATCCTGTAAACAGAGCGTGTTCTGTTTTTGGATTCTGATCCTTCTTGTGTTATATAGCTATTTTTTAATTAGTATCCCTGAAAAAATTGTATGAACTGATAACAATTAGTTTAAAAACTCACCACCATTATTTGTTTAACACTCCGATTGTGACAAATGATGGCTGCTCACATGGACGGAGGATTCTTTCCCCTCATTTCCTGCATCTGACTTATCAGATCTAAACGGTCTGGACTGATTATCAGCACCTTCTGCACATTCACAGCAACAAGACAAAGAGGAACGTAGACGTGGATGTATTGTTAGGGTAGAATGTTTATTAGAATTTGCAGCTAGCAATGTAACATTCACCTACATTGCAAAAAGGAATTCATAAATATGATAATATGCACGGCTGAATTCAAATGAGCTCATTTTGTCAAGGAACCCAAAGGAAAACAGTGAGTCGAGTGAATGACATTCACGTGGCTAAACAGGGTGAAATGTGTTTGTGGTTCTGACAACACAGTGAATAAGAAAATAAATCCAGGCACAGAGTCTCAAATACAAGGATCATAATTCAAAGAACCTAGAAAACACTCTGCCCGGGTTATCAGTTGAAAAGAAAGGACTAAAATGTTTTGGGAGAGCATGGCACTGCACCTGTAGTGTGTTTTACTGTTTATTCATATGGAGCTACAGTACGAACTGGTGAAAAAGGTGCATGGCTTTTGTATTCAAACAATGCATTTATGAATTTCTCTTTTGAATCTCAAAACCAAGGCGGGAGGTGATGCCTCGGATGCGTCATGACACTTCATTTACCTTCACGGCTCTGTGCATTAACTACAAACAAGACTGATGGATGAAAGCCTACAGCTCAAGAGGTCAGTGATTGAGTAGGAACTGCACCCTTTAACCAAAAAAAAACTGTTTAAGAAAGCAAAGCAATTAACAACACGAGAAAAAAGTAGAAAATATAAAAGAATCTTTCCCTGTATCAAAGTGGTGCTGTGATTGTTAATAGCGTACCATACTCCATCAATGAAGTCCTCTGGGAGTGCATCTGCACTCTGAAGGGGTTCAGATGGCGGCCATGTTGGTTGAGGCCTGAGCACAGTGAGCAAGAGAGGACAGGGTGAGCTCAGCGAGAGGCAGTAGTTATAGTCGAGAAGATTAATGTGGATGGTGAGG
>OMPJ01039095.1:0-10449 GCA_900312935.1 Carapus acus | reverse complement strand
CGAGTACCGACATGACGACTGAGCTGGATTCTCCCCACAACACGCAGCGAGCCTGACACGAGCTTTAACACACACACACACACACACACAAATTGGCTTCCAACCACAGAACTTGTTGTACATACCCTTGGAATTCTTCCTTTGGCTATCGAAATTGTGGCAAAACTCCTCAAAGCGGCGAAAGAATTCATCTACTTTCAGGAGAAGACACAAACAAACAACTGAATGAATGAAAAAAACAAACAAACGTGCCAAACGGCAGCACCGCCCGCCTCCGGACTTGTTGTGGGGAGAGTACAGCACATTGCGACAGCACATCTGCCCTCTCGGAGGAGTGTAAAGTAGGTGTTTTGGGGGGGGAAATAGGTTCTGTTGGTCAAACAGTGTATTCCAGTGCTTTCCTAAGTTGTTGTACCTACAAAACTCAAAAGACAAAAAAAGGCTAAACTCCTGGTTTGTTTCTAACGAGCAGAGATCTATTTTTAGTAGTCCACTGAAGGTTTAGTTGTGCGCTTCAAACTCTGTGATATCATGTTGTGCGGTGTTTTTTTAAAAATCCCAACACAAGAACTGTCCACCAGAGCCATAGTGGTTAGTCGACGCGTATTTACGAAAAAGATTGTTAAACGAGACGCTTCTTTTTTTTTTTCTGCCGTTTACTATGTACAGGGGGGAAAAAAAAAAGAAGTCTTTCTAGATCATGTACAAAAATGAGAAAAAAATGAAGCAACTGAATCTTCAGCATGCTCCTCATTTAAACTTGTGTTATGTAAATTGTGCCATGTTATTAAAAAATGTGTACTAACGTTGTCTGGGAGCGTTCATTGAAGTTGGTGACCGCAGTCCTGAAATTTAAGAGGAGGAACCAGCCATGAATGTTTACCGATTGTACCAAGTTGAAGGATTTTCCCCTCAAAATCTCTTCCCAAAGTTCCAGATTCCCCTCCCAGTATTTTTGGCTCCAGGTTTGGGATCCCCGTTCCTGAAATATCAGCCGCCTCGGCGGTGTGAATCATCACCCGACAACTGCAAATTCGTCAGGTGCTTCCCGAGTTATTGGCATTCTCATCGCGCTGAGGAACCGCGGCGTTCGTGTTCGGGCTCTGATGGATGCTTACCGGCGAGGTGCCTCTCACCCATCCATCAAACTTTGGCTCCATCCACGACTGGGGGAGATCGAGGGCTGAGACGCGCAGGTGACTGCGGATGAGACGAAGCCATGTATTGGCCAGCAGAGGGCGCCAAACTGCAGCAAATGAGATATTGTAAGGGTGGAATATTGGTGCTGACGCTCGGTGATGGTGGGTAAGTGGGATAGGTTAGCAAGTACAGGAGGTGGAGAGGTCGGTAGGTAGTTTAGTGAGTGTGTACATACGTACCTCATTGATTTGTTGATCTGTCGATCCACGAAATTTAAGGCTCCAGCAGCTCTGAACGATACAGAGAGCGAGAAGAGAACATAAACAACATGTAACATGCGATCGGAAGTGTAAAAAATTCCAGCACTAATTGATATGATAGAAGATATACATACATCTGCGTATATACATATGTGGATATATTGTATACATATCGATGTAAATCGATATGTATACCTATGAGTGTATAGATAAACATCTATATGTACATACAGTAGATATCTATGTATACTATATCTGTATACTGTACATCATATAGATCTCTCCCTGTCTACGTGTATGTAGATTTACTGTATATATGGGGCGATGTCGTATATCGGTTTGTCGTGTGGGGGTCAAGTATAGTACATTGTCGGGGGGGCTGATGGGTGCGTAGTGTGCTGCATTGTGGGTGGTGGGGGATTTGTGGGGGAATGTTGTGTAATGCACAGTGAAGTGAAATATGTGAGACACAGTCTATGTGTAAAGAGGCGTTATCCTGTAATGCACTGCTCTACTGGTTCTGTCCATCACTTCCCCTCCCGACACCCTGGTTCCTCCCTCCTCACCTCAGGACCGTAGCTTCCTCAGGAAGTACAGCCTGCTCCGAGTTGCATGTCCAGTCCAGCTTGCTGTCCAGCCAAAGTCCGAGGTATTTGTAGGAGTGCACAACCTCCACTTCAGCTCCCTCCATCAGAATCAGTTGCAGTTCTTGCATCGACTTCCCAAAGTCAACAACCAGTTCCTTGGTTTTCGAGGTGTTGAGTTGCAGGTGGGAGGTGATAATGCTCAATGGGCTATTATTACCTCTGTCTCCAAAGGTGAGAGGTCATCTCAGTCAGAGGCTCTATACCTAGGTGAGGTAAACAAAGGAGAACATAATCAATATAAATAATCAGGTGGCAGAGAAAGAAATAAGAAAAATGAAGACACGTATACAGGTACAACAAGTACAGTACTCAATTTACCTCCCCTGTGAGGAGCTACCACTGGAGCTGGGAGGGGTTAAGTGCCGTGCTCAAAGACATTTTGGCAACTATCTGGGTGAGCCAGAACCCCTGCACCCCCCACTCCAACACAACATACATGTAATGATATGACTGGCAACATGCGGCCCTAACAGAGGAACCCATTATCGGTACGTTCACATCCAATTTGTAATCCTCCGACGTCTGTGTCTACGGTGAGTCCGGCACGATCGACTTGATTTTGCTGACACATTGAATATTTTCATTGAAAAGTATATCTGGCAGCGTGATCAGTTTGTATACACAGCGTATACAGTGTGATGGATCTCGGAAAAAAAACTTACGTTTAAAGCAGGTTGAAAATGATAACATCACATTTTTAATCAAGCACAACTGCCCGTGTATGCAAATAACTGCACTACTCTGATGAGACACTTTTGAATTTCAATTAGATGAATTATCATATTATAAACAAGATGTTCGCAGCACGATCGGTGCATTGCAATTACGCAAAACGATACCGAGAGGTGAATTAACGATAAGCGCAGAATAGCAAGAAGCAAGAAGAGGAGATGCTCATTGCATGTGATGTTGAGATTAATTTTATGGATCAACACACCGTATTTGTTGTATTTCCATTGTCGTCAAGATGTAACATTCAGATTCGTCGGTCTGCCGTTGTAATATACAGACTGACCACAGGGTGGCAGCAGCGCACACGAGCCTCGTGGCTCCATCCTCGCTGACATGGTACACCACAAGCAAAACGGGTCAGGCTGGTTGGCCCGTCTGACCATCACCCGAGTTGTGTGTGTGTGTGAATGTGTGTGTTTGTCACACACGTGTGCATGAACGCCGTCAGACATGCGTGACAGCAAACTGGAAGAACAGCCAAAGTCAAAAACATACACCCCAGCCGTCATGGGAGAGCCTGAGAATGGAGCTCGCAATGTCTGCAAACAGCAAGACACACCTGAGGGCTGCTGCAAACAAAACATGCCCCCAATCACACACACACACGGACAACCTCATAAAAGGTCAAAGCACATATTACGTATATTTTCGTATTTATCTTCTATGTATGTTTTCTGAGATGCAGTGTAAAGTCGATGTTCTCCACTCTGACACACACTCCCACACACGCGCACACACACTTAAACGCATGAATCCCACGCAGCGCTTCAGCTTGTCGAACGGAAGCAATTACGCGGGCACGCTGGTTTTCTCCCCGCTGACAATATCTCTAATCACATCCAAACAAACACTCAGGCGCACCTAAAAATACTTTCCTGTTTATAAAACAGGGAAGGCACCCTGCTCTCCTTCCCCCTGGTGTGTGTGTGTGTGTGTGTGTGAGAGAGAGAATGTGTGTGTCTGTATGTGTGCGCGCACGCGTGTGTATGTGTGTTTCCATTCTCCTGAGAAAAAGAGCCTATAAACCTGCAAGCCAGAGGGGAAAACAAAAAAAAAACCTTGAGATGATGTTTACAAGTTAACAATCGCCCATAACAACAGGCAGATGTGTGTGAAGGTGTGTGTAAAACGTGGAGCCGCGGAACGCGGCATTAGTGGAATAATCTCTCCTGCTGCTGCTGCTGCTGCTAATAATAACACCAGTGCCTCCACCAAGGCCGAGACAACCTGGGCGGGATCGGTTTTGCTTGTTTGTTTGTTTGTGTTTGTTTGTTTGTTTGTTTGTTGGTTGGTTTACTCTCTGCTGCATCTGCAGCTGCGATTCTGTTTTCACTCATAACCGTCTGCAGCCTGCCCAGGCTGGATCTTGTTGATCTGAGTAATCCCGCGCAACAAACAAACAAGTAAACAAACAAACCGAGCTAACAGAAGTGACCGAGCAGCAGATGGGAGCCGGAGCGTCTCGGCCACCGACGGAGAAAGACGGAAGGAAGGAAACCAAAGGCTTGGGTGCACGAGGATGGGGAAAAAACAAACAAAAACATCAGTCCAAACACAGATAAACACGGATCCTATTTTGTCGATTTAAATCCTCCCTGACGATAAATAAATAAACAGGCGGCAGCATTTCCGTCCCGATTCATTCTGCCAAACTGACTCATCTGTAATCGCGTTTCACACACTGAGGAGGGAAACAAAACGCTTTCCTGTCGGGTTCTCTTGCTCGTAAAAATACATTTTGGCGTGTACACGGTTATTAACAAGACTGCGATATGTGCGTGTGTGTGTGTGAGTGTGTTTGCGATCCATATTTCTAACCCAGCCCTGCAGATTCCATCTGAATCCCCGCTCCCATCGATTCAAATCGCAAGCCGCCATCTTGGTCCTGTTAGCCTGTCAGCCTCCTCGTCCTGCAGGCTGGACTTTTTTTTGTGCAGGCGGCTTCGAGGACGACCTTCACGCGCGAGGCTGCGGGACACCATTAGGTGGGGAAATGCGGTCCAAGATGGCTGGACGGACGGATGGACAGACGGGGGGTTTTAATGAGACGCGTTGTTGCTTAGGCGAGTCACGGCCCGACGTCCAGCACCGCTGTCCGGCTCCAGCACGACCTCATTAACCACAGCGGCCCGCTAATCAAGCTAGCAAGGTGAGTCTGAGCTGCTGGGCCCCCTGATTTATTTCCCTCTCCTGTCGACGGCAGTAAACCTGACACAAACTAATCAATAACAGTCAAATATTTATCCTGCATTACAGCAGGAATGAGTCGCTTAATTCAAAATATAAATCAAATCCAGAAATATCTGGACCGCAGTTCCAGAAGCACCAGCAAAATTCGGCCAAAATCTGGGTCATTAGGTTACAGGCCACAGCAGATGGAGAGGACAGATCGTGACCTTTGACCCTCAAAGGCCCTCTGAGCACGCATCCCTTCATATCAACAAACATCAAAACCTCCCGCCTCAATTTTCCCACCCTATGGCGACATTTAAGAATTCATGTTGACAGACTGGATGTTCGTGACAAACCGGTCCGGCGAAAACTAAAAGACGGCACATTATCAAGTAACTCACAGAGACAGAAACACACACAAGCGCACACATACACACCTGCTCTCACGCCGGCTGCACCGGTTTGCAGGCGGCTAAGTGGCATAGCACACCGCAGATCCACGGTCGCTAAAGAGGCGCTGCCGACCGAGCGCATCATGTAAACAAATAAACGTCTCCGCTCAGTTTAAGACACGACTCATAAACTGAGAGAAATCTATGATGGAGTCTCCATTTATCTGGAGATGTAAACAACAGCGGCGGTGAGGTGTGAAGCTCTTACCGCTTGTGGGGAGCAGGCCGTGCCCCACTCTGCTGAGCTGAGGCAGTTTGGACAGACACTCCTCGCCGCCACCGCCGTCCTGGGAGGAATGTCAAGAAATTTCATGGCAACCAGACCTGGTTTGCATTCTTCGGTGCTGCTTCGTCTCTCATTGAAGGAGCTTTATCAGCTTGTGACTCATGGTGGAGTGTTTATCGCTGGATTCTTCACATAGCCACAATTCCGTGCTGTAAGTGGGAGTTGAGGAGGCGTCCAAGTCTACGAGTGAAACATTGAATTCAGTTGAATTTCATTTGTGTAGGACAGGGGTGTCAAACTCATTTTCACAGAGGGCCACATTAGCGTGGCCATGGCCCCCTAGGGGCCAGATGTCAGTGGCAATTATTAAGGAACTTTAGATGTAATTTGATGTCAAATGTCACAACTCATTTAGAAGTCTCTAATATTAACATTTTTTTTACTTATTCAACATACAAATATCTCATATCTCAAATATCTTAAATAGATATTAAAAATGTGTCTGGGCTTTGCTATTATTCTATCGCAGATCCTTGTATTTAATCAGGAAAAGAAACCCAATTAATCAGTTAACAATCAATCAATGAGTCAACAACCTGGTTCCCTTCTTCCCCTCTTGATAAACTGGACACTTTATAAAGGGTGTATCTGGTTAGAGCACAGCTGCCTTCACTTCACTAGTAACATGACCCAAGTGCATTTTGGGAGATGTAGTTTTTGAGTCAATGCTCGTTCAAATGAGGGAGATTAATGTTGAAACGCATCGGGGTCCATTCGGCCTGTGGGCCTTGAGTTTGAACCTCTTGGGATATTGAAACAGTCGCTCAAGCGCTCACGGGCCACATAAAATGATGTCGCGGGCCGCATTTGGCCCCGGGGCCTCGAGTTTGACACCTGTGGTGTAGGACCACATCATAACAGCAATAATCTCAAAGCGCTTTTAAGGATAGAGCAGGTAGAGCTCCTCAACATTTAAGCATTCAAACCATTACATTTATGCACTGAGACCCAACATTTCCGCCATTAGCACACACTTAGCAAGGGTGGCAAGGAAAAACTTCCCTTTAACGGGAAGAAACCTCGGGCAGGGATAATAAACCATGGGACACAAAGACACCAGGGAAGAAGCTGAATCTAGTAACATGTACTAACGAGACATGGATGCAGGTGAGAGAAGGAGGAAGAGGGGGAGGAGAGACCGTGCATCAACAGGAATCCCCAGCTAGTCTAATTCTAGCACTATAAGCTTCACCGAAAAGGAAAGTTTTTAGCCCACACTTAGAAGTACTGAGGGTGAACGTCCCCTGGACTGAAACTGGAGGACGGTTCCACAGGAGAGGAGCCTTAAAGTTGAAGGCTCTGACCCCTATTCTACTCTCACTGATTCTCCTGACGTCCTGCGTTCTGGGATCGCAGTGTCCTGGTTAGATGATAAGGCACCATCAGCCCTTTAAGATATGATGGTGCCTGATCCTTAACCCCTAACTAAGTGCAAAAAAGAATTTAAATTCTGTTTTCAATGTCGTAGGCAGCCATTGTGGAGAAGCTAACACAGGTGAAATGTGGTGTCTTCTTCCATCTATTTCTTCTATCAATACACGTGCTGCGGTATTCTGAACCAGCTGAAGCAGCTTCAGTGTTGCTACAACCTGATACTAAAGAATTACTGTAATAATCCAACTTGGAAGTAACAAACAGATGAACAAGTTCTTCAGCATCTTTTGAGAACAGCATGTGCCAAACCTTGGCGATGTTATCGCTGTGAGAAACATCTGAAGGAATGTAAAGTCATTACCATTGTAATCCAATTTGGAGGCCTTGACGCAGACCACTGTCCACATTGTCCAAAGTGTCCCCGATGCAGAGAGCCAAAGCTCAGCACGCCAGCAGGCACTGATTCCAAACAGCAGCAGCTGATGAGGAGCACCTGGGTGGAGAAGGTGGCCTCCAATCAACATGTCCAATGGTGTGAAGGAGGTGAGTCACCATGGAGGACGCACGCATATTCAGATTCAGGGGAAAAGGGTAAAAACTCCAAATAAATAAATAATAAAACATCAACAGGTGTAGCAAGGCTTAATTAAAACTGTCCCCAATGATTTGGAGGCTTCTGAGCACTGTTGCTCCACCAGCCGCCATTTCTTGCAGCGGCTCTTCTCCGGTCTCGTGGAAATTGATGTTAACAATAACTCTTTTAATTGTCTCCATCCGTCTCGCGGCGGGCATTTGGCTGAGATTTACGACGCTTGGGCGGCTCCGAGCAGCTGTGGAGGGGCGGAGGCTTCAATCTGTGAAGGTGTCCTGGGCTACGTGTCCGGCATGGAGAGAGGAGGAGGCTTAATTGCTTAGTTAGGCGCCGTCTGAGGAGGGATTGTGTGTGTGTCTGTGTGCGTGTGTGTGTGCTGGAATTGGACTGCTGCTGCGGCGGGAGGGGAAAAAGGATTACACCATCCTGTTAAATCACCACCCTGACCTTTGACCCCCATGGCGGACGCTCAGGGCGATACCTCTGCACATGGATGTACAGGGCAAACGCAAAAAACACACGAGCACAGACGCACACACATACTGTATATTCCGTGAACCCAGGAGAGCCTAGATACACACACACACACTCGCAATTTATCACCGACATCAAGGCGGTAATAATGGAGATGACCCCAATCACAGAGGCAGAAAAAGGAAACTCAAGGCGCGTCCCCCTCCTCACCAAGGCTGCGGTTTTTATCGCCGGCCTCCGCCGCAGCCGCCCGATGACACGGCGGTGGAGGTCGGCCACCTGCGATGGAGCCGAGCGCCGGCGCAGATTAAAAGTACAAATCACGTCCGCAAACGACGGGCGACCGGTGTCTCCGATTGGACGTCTCGGAGACAGAGCGGAGCGCCGGTCCTCACAGCTGGACTGGAGGATGGAGAGGTGACGGAGCACAGAGACGGGGCTCGGTGACTGAGGGAGGTTCTGTGTGTGAGTGTGTGTGTGTGTGTGTGTGTAGCAGGTGTTGTGTTTCTGAGTGCCATGTGGCGTAGCAGTGAACTGATGAAGTTAATTTCCTTCCCTGGAAGCTGCCATTAACTTCTCCGTCGGCTGCCCGATACCTTCTGTTTACAATTTGTTACTTATTCAGCTCACAAATATCACATTTACACAGATATAAAAATATAAGTCAGTGACCTGGTTCCCTCACTTGGTCCATATTGGTGTTTCTTCACAAACTGATATTTTATAAAGTGTGTATCTGGTCGGGGCACAGCTGCCGTCGCTTTTCCAGTGACATGATCCGCGTGCGGCATTTTGGGAGATGTAGTTGAGGGGTCGGTACCTTTTTCAATGTAGGAGATTTACGCCGTGTTCCAGGCTACTTGTAACTCCTAATTTATTGGTTAAAAGTGGGCGGGGCTGCACCCAAACCCATGAACCCACGACTTTGAACTTGAGTGTAAACTCAAACTCGAAAGTTACCGGTTACGAACGCGGCATTATATTGAAACAAAGAGTCATTCAAGCGCTCGTGGGCCACATACAATGACGCAGCGGGCCGCATTTGGCCCACGAGCCTCAACTCTGAAACTTGTTTTCTGGCAGGATGATGGAGCGTTTCCGGGCAAGACAATGAATCCCCGCGCAGCCCACTGCTCCTATCGTAACAAAGACGGGCCAATTGTTTGACCATTTCCCTTAGGGACTAATTAGGTGCATAAATAAATAAGTAAACAAATCAATCCCCATCCACCCCTCCCCCACTTGCTTCAAACACCTGGGTGAAATGCACTCATGTCTGCCGAGACGTTCATGGTGCGTGGTAGAAAGTGGACAGAGGAATGCAACAGAATGAATTTCAAAGCACTATCATCTTCTTCCTTCATCCTCTTCCTCCTCCTGTTGGCTCAGTGCAGCCTGAGGAACCAGTGGAGGAATGTCAGCTGTTCTCAGAAGGACACATTCGGATTCCCCGACACAATCTCTGACCTCCTCCCCTCCACCTGTCTGCCATTCCTGCCTCAAGCATCGACGCTGCACGTCTTCTGTCCCACGTCCCCTCCTCCAAAGTCGGCCTGACGACTCTACGTCGAGTTGGGGATTGTCGGCTTTAATTTCAAAGGGTACCCGAGACAAAATAGCTGCTCAGAATACCGCCAAGCAAGGAAAGCAAACCCGACTGGATTTATAAAAAGAAACGACAGCCAAATGAAGACAAATCGTCTCGTAAATGTTAGGGTGACCGCCGCTCTACGCGGGATGCGATTGTAAAATATAAACCGGGCATTGGAGACGAGGCGGGTCGCAGCTCCTCAGCCACTCGTACTAGACGGCTATAAAAATGAAATTTCACATCATAAGCAGCGTGCCATTTTACATCCAAAGCGCTAAGAGCACGGCGCCAAAACATTAATGTACCGCTGTGCCGGTGGAGCTTGAAGAAGAGCCCGGCGCCCTCATGCATATGCATACGGCACTATGCTACCCACAATTCCCCCCCTCCAACTGCAACCATCTCCTCCCCTGACTTAAGTGCGCTTTCTAAAAAAAGACAGAACCCCCCCACACCCCCTTGATGTGTGTGACAGCAGACGGGAGCGACTCGGAGGCGACCCCGTGCCTTTCGGAGGACGCCTTCGGTGGCGGGGGAACGAGGCGGCGCCTGGGCGAGATAAATCACGGCAGCAGCGGCGGCGGGCTCAGACGGCGTACGAGCCCGATAAGGTTGCCAAGGAAACACCCCCTGCAGAGCCAATGAGCTGCGTTCGCGATAGCGGAGACTCCTTGATCTGGGTAAACAATTAATACCTCACCAAGCTAACCAGGAAAAGGGGGGTTGAGA
>OMPJ01039094.1:11954-22529 GCA_900312935.1 Carapus acus | reverse complement strand
TGAGAAAAGGCGAAATGTTTCTGTGTGTGTGTGTGTGTGTGTGTGCGTGCGCGTGTGCGCGCGCGCGCCACTAATGGCGCATTGACACGACAGCAGCAGGAAAAGTCACCACCGTGAATGAATGTCACGTATTCCTGCTCGAATCCACCAAATCCTTTTGTAATTATGGCTCATTTTCCGCCCAGGCAATCTTTGAATTAAACAGTCTCGTGTATGTTTTATCAACCTGCATTAATCTGTTTGATTGCCGTTTATTATGACTACACCGACTGTGTTATTTTTCTGATTTTCTCCTGGAGATAAAACAGCAAATATCTCACCAGCAGAAATTGCAATATACCTGCGAGTGTGTGAGTTATTAAAATCTATATTCATGTGAGCCAAAGTGATTAGAGCTGTTGGAGTTTTTTTTCTTCTTTTCTTTTTTTTCCTTTTACCATAATACGAAATAAATCCGAGAGGAGACAGAGAGAGAATCATCTTTTTTTATTGTTTGCACAGATCATTAAGCACAATGTCACC
Organism: Carapus acus; assembly: GCA_900312935.1. Taxonomy (NCBI): domain Eukaryota; kingdom Metazoa; phylum Chordata; class Actinopteri; order Ophidiiformes; family Carapidae; genus Carapus; species Carapus acus. Next base: position 22,007 of record OMPJ01039094.1, on the reverse strand, counting down.
GTTTGCATTGAGTCACTGGTGTGTTTTAGTTCAAATGTTGGAATGTTAAGTTTAAAATTAGACCTGCAGTGGGCGGTGCAAGTCCACAGCCGGGAGCTTCTTTTACTGCAGGGGCTCCATCGTTGCGTTCTGCAAAATGTGCAAATGTGTGCAGAGTGGAGATGATGACGATGATGATGATGATCATGATGATGATGATACTGTCTGTCCCTATACCAAGCCGAGACACAAAATGACTCAAATATGTCGAAGGGGTGAAAAAAAAAGAATGTAAAATCACACGCGTCTGATAAGCGAGTCACACAGCGTTTCACATCGTACCTCCACACCAAGAAAAAAAAGAAAACATAACAAAAAACTAAAAAATAACACGGCATGGTTTGTAGTTCTCTTTGGTATTTATGTGACCAACTCGATGAATAATCACACGGCCCACGTGAGAGGATGTACAAGTATAATCATCGAATATTTACAGACACGCGTAAACATTTGTACATATATGCATTACCTCTCGATATCTTCTCCTCGGATTAACAAAGGCTAAAATATTATCTTTGGATTATGGCAGAAAGAGCTACATAAAGGGCAACTGAACAGAGCTATACGGGCCCCGCTGCGCGGTTCATATAAGGACAGGATTACTTTTTTTTAAATTCATCGACGCCAGTAATTGCTCTATTAAAATATGTACAATTAAAATACCTCTGGATGTATGCAAATTATGCTACATAGAGGGGCTACATAAACCCCGCGACACCATCAGATAACGACTCATGGCGATTCGTACGCGCAACAAAATAAGTAAATTCTGATAACGAAGAAAAGGGGTGAATGCCACCTTGAGGGTATGAAATAAAAGTGAATAATAATAATAATAATAATAATAATAATAATAATAATAATAATAATAATAATAATAATAATAATAATAATAATAATAATAGGTAAATATTGAAATACATGGCAGTGGTTCGTTAGGCTGCGTGGCCTTCACGTTCGCGCTCGTATCTGTACATTCAAGGTTCGCATGGGGTCGACCAACTCTAACCTTGTCTTCTTCTCTTCTTTAACTTCTTTTCATTCCCGTACAATTTAACAATTAAACACCCCAGCCATCTGATGCTTGCAATCCTGTAAATATATAGAATATGAAACTCAAAAAAAAACAGCAACAACAACAACAATAACGACAATCAGCCAACAACTACTTCGTTAAGACCTGTGGTTTACACGATGGAAACATGCTTCGGGTTATAAGGGCCAGGCGGACCGCTCAGTGGTATATCAAGCACATTTCAGGTGTCATATTTTCTGAATATGCGGCGTGTATCGGCGCTGTTTGGCGGGTTTGCGTTGCGGTGAGCGTGTGAGCTATGAGAGGACACGCCGGGTGATTTTCATGGGACTCAGCTCGCTGTACATTCAGCTGACAAAGCTGCAAGTCTGCCCTCGTGTGGCCGGAAAGGGAAGCGCAGAGGAGCGCCCCACGCTGCTGGGAGCCTCACCTCACCGTGGGCCATGCTGACAACCCAATTAAACGCTTAATGAAACCCCAGTTTGGTAATGGGCTTACTGGGAAATAACGGTACCAGTGATTGTACAAGAATAAAAATAAACACGGAGCCTCCTCCGGTACGGGCTCGGTGAGGAAAATAATCAGCCGCTGCCGACCGCGACGACGCGTTTTTCTTCTTTTTCTAAATCTAAACGCATAGAATCAACACATTATGGGGTCAGAAATGGTTCACACAAGTGTGTGTACATTGTACAAGTGTGTGTACATTGCTCGAGGGATCAGATGGGATGTTGTCAAGATGAAAAATGCATCACGGCCCAAACACACACTGGCCGCATTATTTCACGATGCAAACGAATCTTTTTTTATGCCAACTGCCCTTTCACAGGATTAAAACGTGTCATGGAGGCTCACTCCAAACAAGCTCTATTTACTGGTTAAATAGCGACAACGATGATGAGAACATTTTTAGTTTGCTTTAGATAAGCGCCTGTTATCCACCTGATGCTTTCTTTTCCTTTTGAAAATGGCGACGCATGCATCGACTTGGGTAAAAGGGGCGAAATCCTCCGAAATTCTCTAAAACATTTGCGCCCTGGAGCTAAACCACAAAGAGAACCCGTCGTTTCGGGACACCAAAGTCCAATAGCCCCTATTTAGACATTTACAGCTGCTTTTATTATGCTGTCTAGACGGTTCAAGGTTTAGTAAACAATCCAGTGTGAGGAGGCAAAGGAAATAACGGGACCATATAGCTTATATGTGCCAAATTTCACCTCTAATCCTCGACAAAAACGTCTTCTTTTCGCATCGAACTCGAGCTTTGCTGATCGGATTGGACAAAGTTTGACGCGACTAATGCTTATTTCACATCACAATAGATACATGCGCATTATGATACACAGGGAAGACCTGTAAGTATTTTTTTCTTCTTTTTTTCTCTTTACAAATACGTCCATAGCATAGCTTGTACTGGGTTTAAATATTGGTTGCCAATAATGCAAATAAACAAACAAATCAAAATAAATAAACGAATGGCGAATTGCTCCGAAGAAAATGGCGCCTCGGTTTATCCAAACGGGGAGTGAGGAGGGGGGGGACGGGTGTGGCGTAAAATAAGATTAGTTGTGTTATGCAGAGGAGTCCAGTTATCGACGGAGTGTGTGTGTGTGTGTGTGTGTGTTTATGCGATTCTGTGTTTGTGTGATGGGTGTGCGTGTTTCTCTGTGTGTTTCTGTGTTTGTGTGGGTGTGCGTGTTTATCTCTCTGTGTGTGTGAGTGTGTGTAAGAGAGAGAGAGAGGGAGAGAGAGAAAGAGAGAGAGGGAGAGAGAGAAAGAAAGAGAGAGAGATATTATCAGAATAAAGGGTTCCCGGTGAAATACTGTAAGCGGTCGCGGTTGAGTTTTTTCTCCTTCATTCTTCTGTTCTGAAACCAGATTTTCACCTGCCGGTCTGACAGATTTAACATCCTGGACAGCTGCAGACGCTTCTCCTTGTTAATGTACACGTTGAAGAAAAACTCTCGTTCAAGTTCTCGGATCTGGTATTTGGAGTAGGGACACCGCTTCTTCCTCGACCTGATGGTTGAACCTGCCGGGGGGGAACAAGAGCACATTTCCCTCGAAATAAACAGAGATGCAGTGTTTGCAATCCAAAGAGAGAAAATAGGTATTTTCAGGCACACGCGTACGCACAAATATCCCAACAATTTGCGTTAAATATAAATAACTTCTCCGATATCATTGAGATTTTTTTAAATATGTTTTTGCGGTAAAACTAGGTCCCCAGCATTCCTCACAGCACCCTTACAGCCGCATAGCACCATTTCCCTGCGAATACACTCCACTAAAAAACACTCCTAATTGACTCGAATGCTGTGCGTTAACGCCGGCATCAATGTCAATCAATCCAGCTAACAGCGGTATCGATACCGCGACTGCCTCGTCTTTACTTAAGCAAGCCTCGTATTGTAAATACCTTTACAACCATAAAGTAAATATTATAGGGATGTAAAAGCTTTTGCATGCGTATAAAGGGTCACATAAACCGGGCGGCCGCGATGGTGGACAGTGAGGAACCAAGCCACACACACACACTCATAGATACGCACACACACACACACATAGTGTCCATTGTCTACATCCCGTGTGTTTTAAAGGCAGGAAAACACTCACTCTGTTGGTTGCTCTTGTCGCCGCAGTTGGAGGACGAATCCTCGTCCGTGGCCCTGGTGGTGGGCTCCGGTTCGGGGTGTTCGGGCTTGGCCGACGCCTGATCGATGGCCGCCGCCGCCGCCGCGTCCCCCGCAGCGGCGACAGAGTCCGTCTTTTGTTTGGGCTGCTCGGGGTTGTTGGGCTTGTCCGCTCCCAGGGTCTCGAAAAACTGGTCGAAGCCTTGCGGTAGGACCCCGTTCCGACCCACACCTGCGAGGAAGCCGCACGGCGAGCTGGTCCCCCCCGCCGCACGGTGGCCGTACAGGGGCTCGTTCTTGAAGATCACGTCCGCCCTGCCGCCGGAGGACTGGATGAAGTCCCGGTGCATGAGCTCGTCCGCCGCGTAGTAGGACGCGTAGTTGCCCCTGTAGTGCCATTTGCTGGGGTGATCCAGTCCATAGTCCCTGAAAGCGACCTCGCGGACAGGTTGGACCTGGCCGATGTTGGAAGAATAGGGAAAATTGACCTGGCACGACGTGGTCTGCGGTAAAAAGGAGGACACTGAGGTAAAATCGGGCGCCGAAACGTAATAGGTACAGCTCGGCAAATACATATTCGACGCGCAGCTGCGATCATCGTACTCCGTCATATCGCTCGCCCCTTTTTTTTACCCCCACCCTGCGTCGCTAGCCTGCCCGGCCGCGTTAATAAACTTTGTCCATCTGTAGCACCGCGGGCGCGATGTGGAGAGACCCCGCCGGGGAGAAGAAATCGGAAACGTAGGCAGACCTGCGATTCATCTTGATCGATTCTTGAGGTAATTGTGTCATGTGATCCTGGCCCAGGAATTACCATACATCAATATCAGTCATTAAAAACTGTCCGGAGAAACTCATGTGAGCCCGTGCGAGAGCCTCCATTGGCTCCCTGGCTCGCTGAGGAAACTCCTCTCCGCTCCCTCGGCCCTATAGCTCACGGAAAAAGGACATCTGCGAGCCACCGCTGGAATATTTAATTGAACTGCAAATATAGTCCGAAAATTCCGTAATGGCGGCGGCGCACGCTCATTTGTTCGTCCGCTCGGAGAAGAGGAGGAATCTTGAGGGGTGCTTTTTTTTCTTGCTTCTTTTTTTTAGCATGTGTGTGTGTGTGTCTGGAGTGGGGGTAGCAACAGTTAGGTTTGGAAACATTGAAGTTGACCTCCTGCACTTAAAACAGAACTTGAAGGAGCCACCGGACCCGCAGAGAAGCGCGCAGACGCGTTCAGGCGCAAATGTATCGGTCCGAATTGGCAATTTTGAGGGGGCGAAATAGGGGATATTTGTGGATAAATAGATGCAAACACACACTCACACACCGAGCAAGCAGAGGCGCCCGGGCCGAGTGTGAGGGACAAGGCTGGGTGGAACCAAGGCCGATGGAGGCTCTGTCCTGAAACGCTACACCCAAACATACCCAACTAATCCACCCAAAGACCATTGGCGGTTGTGTGTACATTGGCCACATAGCTTCTTTGGCCCAAAGCGAGGCGGGCTGCAGCTGAACCGTGGTCTTTCCAGGCTTCAACACGAGCGTACACACACACACAGCACACACAACATATACAGCCAAGTCCAACATGAGGTTCCTTCAACCGTCAGTGGTGTATAGGTGATATACAAGGTGCACCAGCAAGGCTCTGTAGCCCGAATCACCCTTTTGCATTACCCTATAAGGCCTAACACACTCCTGCGCGGCTGCGCGCATACTAACACACACGCACGCACACACACACACACACACACACACACACACACACAAGCAGCAGCAGCAGCAGAGGACACGTCAGGTCTTCGTCCCCGGAGCTGTATTTTGTGTGCCTCACCGACTCTGCTGCTTTTTTGTTTTTTTCATTATTACATTAAAAACGGGGAATAAATACAAAAGGCAGGGGGGGCGTCGCTTTGCAAACAAATCGAGCACGTCGCGCTCCACGCAGGCCCGTGGATACAGAAAGAAAGAAAGGGAGGAAGAAAAAAAACATTACCGTGAACCACCCATCCGGACATTTGTTGTAAACACAAGTCTAATTTGTGTGTGTAGGCCGCTGCGTGATGGTGAGATGATGGTAGGATCTTTACCGCCGTGGCTTTGTAGGTCACAGGCGGTGCGCCCGCAAGCCGTGTGACTTTATTGTTATTGCCGGTGGAATCAGTCTCCAGTCTGCAGCCGCCTCCTCCTCCTCCTCTCTAATGCCCCTGGCTGTGAGCAAATCAGGCAAATGCAGCTGCTCTCCACAAAAATAGCAGGATCGATGGAAAATAACCATTTTACGGACAAATCAAGCCGTCGTAATTCGACTTTCCGATGCTGAGATGCTGCACGCAAACGCAGCAAAACAGGGACAGTGTCTGCACGCTGCAAATGGCAATAACAACATCAACACAGCGGCGATTGTTTCATTATGTTTTATATTGTTACCGTTATCTAATGGATGGGGCTCCGACCTGTTGCTCTTAGGCAATGCTGTAATGTTGTGCTTGCTTGAATTTTAGATTTTCATTTCAGTGTGATATTGTTGATTTTATGCACCCTTAGTTTCTTCAGTATTATTATTATTATCCCTATATCAATATGAATAGAATATTATGGTCTAACATAATTGTTATTATTCAATGCAGGTTGCGGTGCAACCTGGATCCACCGCTAGTGATGTTGTTGATATTATTATTATTATTATTATTATTATTATTATTGTTACTATTATTATTATTGCTGTTGTCATTGCTGCTTTCCATGTGTTGTTCTCGTTGCTAGCGTGTAAAACTGCCGACCGTGATGTCCACCAATGGCTATTGTGTATCCGTTTGTTTTTGTTTTTTTTAAATTCACTTATAACTCCACGTCCATGCGAGTACGCGTGTGTTTAATTGTGTGCAAATCTCACAGACACATTTTCACTTCCGCGCTTCACTTCCAAAGTTACTCGACAGAATTTTTGAGGAAATCCAGCAACCGCGTACAACGAGTGTTTGCGTATCCACGACCGTCTTGGGTGATATTTTCCCCTCCCCGGCACGCTCGACGAGGTTGTTGTTGTGTGTTTTAGTGAGATTGGACAGTTAAAGTGATTTTCTGTGCCCAGGACACACATCGGGAGGCAGAAACGCAGAGACACATTCCATACTAACTTGACCTTAACTTTGTGATGGCGCCCCCACGATACACACAGCAGAGGCCGTCTGAAGAGGGAGAGACAGAGGAGGGACAGCGAGGACAGTGGGCAATAAAGCAACAAATAAAGAGGGGAGACACGTCGCCTTTCCCACGTTAGGCAAACTGGAGGCGAAACGTAATGATTAAGTTGATAAATGCAACGACTGGAAACCATGTAACAGACGAGAGAGGCTAAGGGAGCCTCTGCGGCCCCACTGTGTGCGCATGCGTGTGTATGTATGTGCGTGGGTGCGTGCGTGCGTCTAAACTTTGAATGGGAAAAACAGATACAAAACGAATAACCACAGCAATATCAACACATCGGGGTGATACAACAGTCACTGTTTGCAGAATCCAACTGTGCAAACTGTACATATGAGCAACAGCACCACACATTAGCTACGCCTCACGATAGACGGATACGTAGAAAATATCAAATATGGCGCCTACGTTGTTTAATACCAATGATTGTTGTTAGTTTTATTACTATTTAACTATAATTATTCCCCATCCACATAACCACGCCGCGTTTTTGTCCAACCCGAAGCCTATAGCGACCCTGGAGCTTGTAGGCGTTGAGCGGCCATATAAGATAAACAACAACATACAAGTCAGATTCCTCCACTGCAAAATCACCGCAATATATATTATTGGAATGTGATGACGGGGTTATTTATTTGGTGTTTGGATTACGTCAGGCGAATTGATTAATATGCACCAGCGGCTGCGTGAGTGAGTGTGTGTGTATGTTTGTTTGTTTGTGCCGCAGCTATGCTACGTATTTATGATGTATCCAGGAATTAGACCGCGCCCGCCGCCATGGCGCAGAGGGACTCGGGTTTACGGTAAATAAGCGACAGAGCAGCAAGCAAAAATATGGCATTGTTGAGTTAAAAACGGCTGCTCGGGGAGTGAATTTGGAGGGTTTACGTCACTTTTGGCGCACACAGAGGCGTCTTATCGTGTACGAAACGGTGGCCGCTTCAATTATAAGCTAGTTCATATTTTGTACTGATGGGGAGGCGGTGAAATATTGACAGCAGTTCAAATCTACTTCATTGAGGACAGAAATGGACAAATTCGGAGTGTCCCAGGCCGAAGTAACTCGACGCCCTCATATACGCAGCCCATAAAAGCACCGAGGCGTCTTAACTTTGTCTACTTTCCCCTCCACCACAGCCTCAAACCGTGGAAATAAAAAAATCCAGGTAAATATGTGGAACCGTGAAATGCAATATTAAAAAAGTTAGGAGGGATAGTAAAATATACTCTCCTACTTGCTATGTAAAGAAAAACAAGTCTCGGGCAGCAGAACCTGGCCGTGGTTCACGTATAGATGATCTTTATTCACCATTTGGCTCATTTTTTTTAAAGGTTGCGTCATCTTTACAAAACCTATTGCAGTCGATGCATAAAAGGTTGCATTGGTATTTCTGTACGCCTCTAACATTAAGCATTTTCTGTAAAACTTCTTCAGATCGTAGCTGAAATATGTCTTTCCTCTGCAGTTCATTTATAAAGACTGGCACTATTCAGCAAATAGTGGTGCAGCATCTATTGTATCATTTACTTTATAAATCAGACAATATCTTCAATAAATTCATTGGTAGTCATTTTCTAACCAATAACATCTGAATTATTCACAGGCACAAACTCGAGACAGAAACAAAAATGAGAAATGAAAACATAGCGAAGCGCTCGACTTCAGTCGCGAATGCGTCTCGCTTCGTTCCTTTTCACGTCATGCACCGAACTTGAATGTGGACTCGAAACACGGCGAAAGGACGACAAAATAAAACAAAAATAAAACAAAAAGAAATAAACGGACTCATTCACCATCTAGAAAAAAAAATTCAGAGAGATTTCAGGCAGTTAACTGAGCTAGCAGTTAAAGTAGTTTGGCAATATGCATGCAACAATAACATCATGAAATACAGGTTTATCTGTCATCTTCTTCTTTTCTTTTTCTTTTTGTTCAACGCGTGTAAACATGAACTTGAGCTCGAGCTGGTCGCTTTTTTCTTTGTGTGTGGGGGGGTAGTCTAACCTGGGGGCCGCTGTTCCAAAAATGGAAATAAAAAAATGCAGCATTCACGTTCCGGATTTTACAGCACTGCGGTTTTCTAAGAAAGAACAGAAGTGAGTGGGTAGATGTGTTACTAACCAGCAGTTGCGGTCGAGCCGAGGCCTAATGTACACACACACACACACACACACACACGCACACACACACACACACACACACACGCTCAATGTCCGGAAAATAGAAACGCGTCAGAGCTTTTGTCCGAGCGCGGACAGAATCAATGGCCGAGGTGTGTTTTCTTATTTGTTTGTGTTCTTTTTTTATACGATCTGCAATGTTTTTTCCCCTTTCGTTGGCCCTTGATCATTCTTAAATGCCCCTCTGGACTGGACAACGAAACAAAAACCTATAAAGCTTCGACTGGGACACACACACAAACACACACACACACACATTTTCTCACTCACTCTTGACTCACATATCCATAAATACGATGCAATACCACAAAAGCGAGATGACAACACAGCGGGTGTTGGAACATTCCTTTTAAAAACGCGCGCACGCGCACACATACGCGCACACACACTGTCTCTCTCTCTCTCACACACACACACATAAAGCCCAGCATGGATTCTGTTCTGGTGTGCAGCGTTAGGTGACGTGGTCATGATCAAGTTCCAAAGGCCCATCAGTACGCGGGGAAGGTTTGCTCCCGCATCATCAGCCGCTTCTTCTTCATCCTGCGGTTCTGAAACCAAATCTTCACCTGCTGGTCGCTCAGGTCCAGTCTGTCCGACAGCTCCTTGCGCTTCTGTCTGTTGATGAACTCGTTCATCAGAAATTCATTCTCAAGTTCAGCGAGCTGCGGCTTGGAGTATGGCTTCCTCTTCTTTCTGGTCCTCGCTTGGGCCGAGCACCAGGGGGTGCCTGGCAGGAGACAGAGAGTGGGGAGGGGAGAGAGAGAGAGAGGGATAGATAGAGAGAGGGGGAGAGAGAGAGAAAAAAAAAGTTGCTTTGGGACTGAGCGCCAAACGTCAGCGTATATGGGGGAAGATGTTTGGAGCTTTCCAAGACAAGCTAAAACAGGCAGATGACAGTATGGTTTTGCAGGACTGCGCCGCCGCGGAAAATAGAAAATGCGAGCAGAGTGGCATCTAGAGAG
>OMPJ01039094.1:0-11934 GCA_900312935.1 Carapus acus | reverse complement strand
CTAGAGAGGGGGTGGGGGGGTGAGGAGGGGACAGGACCGCGGTGAGGACACGGCCATGGTGGCAAATTAGGACAAATCCATCCCCCAACCCCCCTGCTGGGAGATACAGAATTAGGAGCATCAGACTGAGGAATCACTTGGATTTTTTTATACATACAGTATATGTATAACACCAATCACAGCTCGCACCCAAATATAAATATGTGGATCTAGTTTAGTATTTTTCCCCAACCCCCAACACCTTATCCGAACCCTTCCTCTACCCCTTACCCTATCCCCTAACCCCCGCAAATACATGATACGTGTGCCGAGGGGGTCCTCAGCCGGGTTCATACTTAACCGTCATAGCTCGTCCTGGTACACGTGTTGGTCGGTGCCGCCTGGACCGGATTGTGCGCCGTTTGTTTGCTCTCCGTCGGATCCAGGTCGAGCTGGGCCGCGGATCCGTGTGAGCGTCCGTCCAGGCTGGAGTAGTCGTACTTGGACCCCCTGTCCCCGACGACGGCGGCGGCGGGCTCCCCGCCGTACACGTCCGCGTGTCGCGACTCCTCCGCTTTGCGCCCCGCCGCGTCCTGGAAACACCGCACCACCGGCTCCTCCGGGTGCGCAGCCTTGACGTGGCCGCCCACGCCGGTGCCGGCGGCGGCGGCGGAGGAGGCGGAGGACGCGTTGGGGTTGGGGTTTATAGACACCGAGGAGTTGGGGAGGAAAGGAGAGCAGTAGCCGCCGAAGGCGCGGCTCTGTGGCGGCGGTGCCGCCGGCGGAGACGTGCACGAACTTGAGGAAGTCCACGGGAGCGTGCACACATCTCTCCTGTTGTACGGGAGCTGATGCAGAGACGGCAGATGGGCTCCATTGCCCCGCAGGTTGGAGAAATACAGCGAGTCTGGGGGAGCGAAATTCAGCAGCGAACCAACATAGCCGGGATTTAAAGGATTCCGCTCGCACATCTCCATGGAGCTTCGCTCTAACGCTTCTTCCAAGCCCTTTAGCAACTCATGGAGAATAAAGGAGAGGTAATTGTTGATTTGTTAATACGGCGTCACGTGATATGCAAAACATGTTGTCCCGCCCCACCCTCGCCGCCAATACTGCAAAGCAAAACATTCCATAAGGAAAAGATTTAACTGCTTGCTGCTGGGAAATGAAATGACGTTTTAGCTTGCGGTCGACAGAGAAGAAGAAGAAGAAGAAGAAGAAGAAGAGGGAAAGAGGAGTGGGGAGGGAGGAGGGAAATGAATAAAATGAATAAAATGATAAATAAATAAATAACGATGTCCGATTTTAAATCATCACGCGTGGAGAAATCGCAGCAGCTGTCAGGAGCTCTTATTTAGTGAGGTTAGTTGCTCTCGGCGTCATGATACAAGGTGTGTGTGTATATGTATATACTGTATGCGTGCGTGTGCGTGCGTGCGTGTGTGTGTGTGCGGCCTGGAATACACGCGTACACCCTGTGCAGGCCATATCTGCTTACACAAGTGGGACATATATAGATCAGCATTCTAACGTGGAATACTCTTTATGCGTCATATTAAGCACAGGTCAGAGTGAGGGGCTCGGATTTGGGATTTTTGGGTATAGATTCGGCGGGATTATCACATTTGACGAAATAGATAGATAGATAGATAGATAGATAGATAGATAGATAGATAGATAGATAGATAGATAGATAGATAGATAGATAGATAGATAGATAGATAGATAGATAGATAGATAGATAGATAGATAGATAGATAGACAGACGAGTTCTTCAAAGTGTGTGGAGCTCCTCAGAGTAAATGTAACAGTATAAGGCCTGCAGCTTTTATGGCGGCCTCTTTGTATGTGGCTCTTTGGCTGTATTGTGGCCCTTGGAGGTGCTGCTTTTATGGTGGTCATGCACCCTGTATGTACACTCTGTGGGCTGGATCCTGTATGTGTGCAGCACATCGGCTTTGAAGCGACAGAAAAAAGCCCTCAAAGTGGCATGAGAAATGCGAGGTAAGTGAGCATTTTGTTGTTGTTTTTTTTTCCTCTCTAAGTGGAAATGTCGTTTTTCAACGGGGTTGAGCGTCAAATCTGCGGGTTTGTATTTTCCCCGTGCGTGTGCGGCTTTTATAAGGTCTGGATTTATCGCACTCGCTTATTCTGCGTGTTTATCTGATAAAGCAGAAGTCTACGGGAGAAGTCAACCTTCACGTTACCCCGAGGAGCAGCCTTCCGATTTATTCTCGGTTGTGAAATAAATTAGAAACGAAGCCTGTAAGCGCGCTACGTCGCTCCTCGCGAATTCCAGCGAAAAGTGAATATTTGTGAGAGTTGAAAAGTGGAAAAATCGGACGTGAAATCATTCCGGCATCCCCGCTGCGTTTGTTCGCACTCAAAACCGAGTCAAATACATCTGTAGTTCAAGGTCAAACGCGTTTGTGTCTAAATTTGGTAAACCAAGTCCAAGTGCATAAAGTAGCTTCTCCCAGAACCGCCATCACACTTTACAATAAACACACACGCCCGCCATCTAAATATAAACCTTATATAAGATAATGGTGGATTTTGTGTGACCCGGCATGCCTACGTGTCGCTACGTGTCCGCGAATGGTCTTTTCTAAAACAGCCAACAAGTGTGTGTGTGTCTGTGTGTGTATATGTGTGTGTGTGTGAGGGAGAGAGGGAGAGAGTGATGTGTGTGTGTGTGTTTCAACATTAAACACAGACTTTGAGCAGTGCGAGTGAGATCGCTGAGTGATTCTGGTGCTATAATGCGTGTGAGGATGAATATGATCCGGTGTTAAACCACCTCTGGGACGCGAGGGGATTCTGCAAAAATCGGATTTGAAATAAATCTCGGGCCCGCTGACCCGAAGACGCAGGCTCGGTTTGTGCTTAATTAAAAAACAAAATCGTCTTTTCTCGATTATAAAAACACGCGTGAGAGCAAAAAGAACGCAGACACACGTTGGCACACACGTGGGCACGGTGTGAAAAACAGAAGCAGAAGAAAATCTTCTCCAAAACTAACCTTGCTGACCTTTATAGTCTGTGCAGTTGCAGCGTAGCTCCGGTAGGAGGCGTGGATCACAATTACTTGCACTGCAGTTTTGATTAGGTCTTATCTCGTTACATCTTGGCCCTGACTCGTAATATCAGCGATCATGGCGTCTGGTTTCAATCATCATCCGACCCGTGAGGAGCTCCGGGTGGAGGAGACGCAGTCAGATGGGACGGTGGAACCCGAAGTGATGCTTGTCGGCCCTCCAAAGTCGGATAATTCAGATTCTAGACCAGAATATGCTTCATTTCTCGGAAATCACGGTGTTAGATGATGTGTTTGTCACTCAAAAGACCGATAGAATTTGCTGGATTCACTCAGAAAAATAGGCAGGTTAACTTTGAATTGTATACAAAAAAATAACCCACTAGCGAACTAAAATTAAGGTCGTTGAAGGATTAACTGGACAACAAACTGCTGGATGCGACTTGGGACATTTATGTTATTTCCCTATTATTACTCTGAGAGCGTAAACAAGCAAAATATTCGCTAAACAAAGCGTAAAGCTGAGGAGAGACGAATCCGTTCAATTATTTAAGTGCTGTTGAGTGTGAGATCCACTGTCGTTTTAATATTGATGCGCCTTGACGCTTGTCTGTCTGCCATGTCTGACATATTATATATAATAATATAATTCCTCAAGTTTCACCCTCAGATTCTTGTAGCGACACACACGCGAGGAAAAACAGGGACGGAGCGATGACGAATAAACTCTCACGGACCGAACCACTGCAGGAAAACGAATCTGCACGAACTTACACACACACAAAAATATAGATTTCCTCTCGAGCCGCAGTTGGAAATGAACGCGTTTGTAGAATATAGATGTATATATGTATATAATTTCCAACAAAAACAAACTGCGTTTCTGGGAGCGGCAAAACGAAATGAAACGCTGAACTCGGGATGTGTCCTCAAAAACGGTTACTAGACGGTTCTGATGGCTGTAGTTTAGCGATGTATTTCCAGAGATGTATATAAATAAGCGTCTCTCTCGCGGTGGTTGTGGTGCCTCGGTTTTAGTGGGTGGCAGGGGCCAAATTGCAGATGAGAGGAGCGTCAGTCTGGCGCAGGCTCGGGCCTTTGAAGGAGCCTATCCGCCGTCTATTGTCCTTGGTAATAAACTTGCTGCTTCCCTCGTTCAAGTTCCCATGGCTGCGTGGGGAAACGTCTCGATTCCTCCGACGAGCGTTTGAAATGTGACCGAAATATCTCCACACCAGGATCCCCCCCCTCTGGTTTGAACTTTAATTCCTTTATACTTAAATCCTCCCTGATGTGTGCGAGAGGACACACATATTCAGAAATTACACCAAACACCTTCACATGCGAGAGAAACACCCAAAGGCTTTGTGTACATATATAGAATTATCCATATATATACAGGCGGAGGTCGCAGTTTCATTTTCATATAGAAAACAGATGAACCAATACACTCACATCAGCTGTGCGGTGTGTTTGGGTGCGGATCGGCCTGATGTGTATAACACTGCGGTCGACGCTGGGTTGTTTTTGTCGTGTTCTGGACGAGCTTTAAGTTAAAATCACGCCTCCGTGGCCCTTAATTGAGTGCGAGATCAAATCCGCAAGAATCCGTTTATTTCTAATGCGAAGCCGTTGATGAGCATCGTGAGCAAATTGCGCAGCAGTTCATCAAATCGCTTGTTTTTTTCCCCCTCACGGCTTTAATAATTCACTCAGTCATGAAAGTAAACGTCCGGGTTGAGGATTGCTAAATAATACAAAGGAGAAACTACAATTTGGGTACGATTTGAAATATATGAGCACGTAATTACTTTAGATTTCGTCCGATTTGGCGTCCTGAGCAGCCCTAAATGTTAGAAAATGGAACGTATTGTGTTATTCGGCGCACCGTCGATTGTAACGCGGGCGGGTGTAACGCACAAATGCAGATGATTATAACAAGGCTTCATCCCAGCATGGATGGTGTTTGTGAGATGTAGATTTAGTTTACTTTAATGTGAATTAAAATCCCGATTCATAACTCCATCCGCGTTTGTCCGAAGCCGTATTGTTGCTGTTTCTCCCGCATATACGGAGCAAAAAATCATAAATGAACGGATTCATTCGTCTGGGAATAATCACCATCTGCTGTGCGTTTTAAATCAAGTGTTTTTTAGCTTCTTAAAGCCGCAAAGGAGACGAAACGAAGCGGTCGGGACAGGTACACACCGACCTCGGATTATAAGATACACAACTCCCGAATCTTTAGATTTTTGCCTCGCTTCACAAAAGAGAGACAAAAACAGCAGCGCAGGACCTGTAATAATAAGAAAACTGTTTAAGAGTCCGAAGCTGAATTCATATTTGTGTTTACAGTTGTCTCATTTCAAAATGGGAGTTATTGTCAACCATCAGGATGGACCAATAACGAATTTCTGCATCAAACTCGTGATCAAAACGTGCATAAATAGCGCGTTCGACTTTTTTGATTAATCTATATTAGAAAAAATCTCTCCGCTGTTCATTCACCTCTGTATTTTCTTCACCTCCCCCCATTTTTTTCGAGAGAGAGACGAGCCTTCAAAGAGATGTGGCTATGTTTGTCCCTTATAGGCATCCTTTCTCCAATCTTGCGTCTCTATGCATTCCTTCATAGTGACCACTAGATGACGCTATCATCCAAGGTAACCGGCCCTATACCCCAAGTGGCGAAGACGTGCAGTGAAAATGGGGTCAGACATATGTAACTACAAGAGGAGTGGAAAAACAGGGGGGGCGTAGGTTTCGATACCAGCATATTTTTATCGATACTCTGTAAACATTTGAAAATATGTATTGAAAAAATATATTTGTGTGAGGAGGCTCATTGAGAAATTTGTAAAGGTTTATTCAAAGCAGATGCTCAGTTCTATCTCTAATATGTTGTTTGGTGATACTAACCTTTGCTTATTTAAGTATTGCCATAGAATTAATAATCATTCCCAAAGTAGGAGAGGTTCTATTGGTGCATATGCAAGTTCTGATACTGAAATGTAAGAGTTTGTTTCCCATAGGGAAGCCAAGCCAGCAGTCCGGCGTAACATCAGTTCCAGCTGTGTTTTGGAGGAGCCGAGTCAGCAGAAGAAGCCGTGTGTGTGAAGCAGGAATGCCGGAGCAGGACGAGGAGTGGGCCCATCACGCCCCCCAAATGCGAGTCACATCCGTGGAGTGAGGCAGCTTGGCTGCGGCCAGTTAGCCGTCTAGAATTCCTCACGCATACACACGCACGCACGCACATGCCCACTGTCGACGTTCCCGCCTGGATGTGATGTTACACGTCTGGAGTAGTGATCTGTCTACAGGCAGGGGGGAAGAAAGTGAGACTGTCTCGCCCCAGCATAAAAGTTCTCTTCATGATGGCGCTGCTTTGCTCCTCCTTGAGGCCAAGAAATGTGACACACAGCGGCCAGAAATTTTGGAACATGAGTGACTCACATTGTGATGCTCTAAAAAGATACAAGAGTCAGGAGGAAGAGAAGTTTGCGTTGTGGGAGCGCATTTCTCCAACTAGATTAAGTGCGGGCAAACTACGGCCCGTGGGCCACATGGGGCCCGGTGGTCCTCTTAATCTGGCCCGCCAAACATATGTAAAGAATTCACAATTTTGACTGCATTGAAAACAAACAACAAAAACTACAACAACAGGATTGGTCCTATTAAAAGATAAATAATGTAACACCGTGATACTTCTCTCAATTTCTATTTGATACTTCTGCACCTTATGCCCATTTGTCAAAATTCAAAAGTCAACATGGCCCCTGAGCCCAGATTTTCGCCCACCCCTAAAAAAGATCCTGTGTTGCGTCACATAAAGATGATGAAGTCCAACTTAGTCGCCGTTGCTGCTATCACAGGTCCTAACTGATCAGTAAAAGGTGATATTTCAGCACATATTTGATGGCTGATTGATGCTGAGCTGTTGGGAACTGCAACTATTAAATGTTTCCACTCAGTTTGGCACTTACCGCCTGTGTTGTTTGTTTTTTTTCCTGCTGCACTGTCCCAAACTCAATTATGATATGCGCGACTCTGCAATATTTTCGACCATTCAGTCAGTCAGTCAGTCATCGCTCACATGAAAAATGTAAAGTGAAGTAACTGTGTGTGTGTGTGTGTTTTTCCTTTTCTAATCCCGCGGATCCTGTTTTTATGACGCAGAATCAATGCAAAACCGCTCTGCCAAATAGTTGAATACCCTGCCAATACATAATGTGATTGACCAATTTGCATACGCTTAGCATTCATTTGCCTGCAGTGCTGTCATAAAATGTATTTTTTTTTTAAATAATTCCTTGTTACAGGCTGAGATAAAGAGTGCCACCCACTGGTGATCGCCACACTGGGATAGAACACAGGTTTCCTCCAGGACACAGACGCTTCAGCAGCACACACACACACACACCGACTCTCACTCATGCTGCTGTGTCCTCATCATAGCTTTTCAAGATGTATTCCACCCCTCTGTTTGTGTAGTCGAATGAGAATCTTGGGAGAATCCGGCCGTTCCAGCCTCTGAATTGTACACATAAACCACAAATCCTCCAAAAAGACAAGTGAAGACTGGGAAAAGCTGTTTGTCAGAGCCTTCTATGGCATAAACTGTGCTTACATATTTGTCAGAGTTGTGCGTTGCAAGGCTAACCAGCTTTGTCTCCTCCTTGTTGTTTTCCCCTCTAAATAAAAGAGAAGTCGTCAAAAGTGGAGTCTCTGCTAACTCCATCTTTGAGTTTGGTTGTTGACTTTTCTGACCTTAATATTTTTCCAGACTCCAGAGGAGCCCTCTGCGCTATCCATAAGCCGATTGTTCCATTAAAGCGGCATTATACAGTATTCCGCCTCGTGGGAGTTGAGGAATCCGGCTCGCACAGGCCTGGCATGCAACATTATCACCCAGTAAAGCTGCATGGCGTTTGTGTGTTAGTGAACAGTCTAGCAGACGCGGAGCAAAGTTATCTGGAGCTGTGTTTCTCGCGCACCAGATCGCTTTACAGCTGGAACGGAGGGCCGTAAAACTAAAAAGAGGCGAAAAGCTACGCAAGAGCTGCAAACTAGCCGGAATGCTCACCACGTGATAGAGGGGGGGAAAAAAACACAAAACACAAAACAAAACAAAAATCAATGCTGCTCTCATGCTTTGATTTCCCATTCCAAAAAAAAGCCACGCCATCCTCCACCCGAGCTGCTCCTATGATGAAATTGAGGCACCAGGAGTAGAAATGTAATCACTCTTGAGTGATCGTGATCCCTGACCTGCATTTGTCACCCTCTACCGGGAGAAGTGGGTCATGACGCCGAGGGGTGACTCGGCCCAGGTGGGGCTGAGGTGTAATTTACATGTAACGCTGTAAATCACATCAACCAAATGTCAGAAAACAACAGTTTGGGTGTGTTTTACACCAAATGATACACGTGCGGGCACACAGACAGACTTGAACAGACTCACACACAGAGGGAGGGGAGGAGAGCGAGAGAACGAATAGGCCAGTGGAATGATTTGATGATGATGAAATCGCCACATTGTTGGAAAAACCTGAAGCGGAAACAAATACAAAATAAAACTCCAAATTTGTGAGCAATTATTTGAACTGTACATCAAGAAGTTTAACATATTTTTCCCACAAGTACAACAATAGGATTGAATTGACGTTGTGTTGACACACTGTCCATCGTACTCAGACCATGGCGGTGATGTTCTTCATCTCCTCATCATCACACCAACACTTCACTCCGCCCACAGTGTCACAGCATCAAAAAATCCAATGCTCGAGTCTTAAAATACTGCAAGTAACTCAGTCTGCACTCTGATAGTTTGGGTGAAAACTGACAGAAAATTTGAATGTGCAGCATCATAAAACATTCAAACTCTTTTTTCTTTTTTGACATTTCAGTGTCATGCTAGAGACAGCAGACTGTAATCTAAGACTGCACAGCCAAAACCTGAATTATTACTCTTTATTTAGCCCTAAAATGCACATGTAGGGTCAAAAATGACCCCACGTGCTCCGTCTTTCCTCTCATTTCACATTTTAGGTTGAGCCCCCTTGCACCAGGGTCCTCCAGTAGGAGGCGCTGCAGAGACACAATCACACAAAATTCTCACACCGGTGCATTTGTGAATTCCTTTGAGCGTGAAATGAGCATCTGAGCTAATTCTGCCCACGTTTCTTTTTTAAGAGGTGACATGCTATAAAGAGGAGGTGATGTGTGGCCGTTTTACAAGTTTCTATGAGCTCAGGTGTTTGTGCCAGTGTGTTTACATCCTAATTTGTTACCATTATATAGGCCTCATCATCCGTGTGTGTGTGTGTGCTGGTTTTCTGGTGCTAGGTGAATGATTTTAGTTCAGACTCAGCTACCAGGGTGGTCCTCGGACACTGACATGTATACTTTGAGTGTCTAGGCGGAATCTATTCCAAGAAATGACTCAAAAGACAACTTTACCACTATCATGTATCTTCAGTCAAGTTTTTTTTAATTCCACACTTCTTCACTTTGGAAAATTGCAAACAAATGCTGCCAAAGTTTGATTACACCATAATTGTTTCAGCTTTTTCGTGTCTGACTGAGTGTTTGGCAACTTTTAGACGTTGATGTGAGGCTATTTTATTCAGTATTGAAGTGAGCAATGTGACAGACCCACAGAAAGACAACAATCACAACTCGTTGTTTTGTTAAGTTTATCAATTACACGCATCTTAACACTGTGTCTCACCTAAACGATTTCAGAGTCTACAGCAAGATTTACATAGATATGAAATATACAAACAGACAGCGACTACTTGCAGAATTTGCTCACTGAAATTGTGGTTGAACATCACCTAGAATTAAACGTAATATTTACGCTAACAGAACCGTGATGCCATCATCATTCTTGGAAGTCTGAAGATTGTTTGTATGGCTCTCTTACAATGAGGTGCTGTAGCAGTGTGTTCTGTTGGAAACTACCTCTGCTTTAGTGTCCCTGACACACACATTTAGGAGTTAATATTGTATGTAACCTTCGCCTCTCAGCATTAAACAAGAGGCAGTTCGCCGTTACGCCTGCAGGGGGCACCCGAGCTCGCACATAGAACGTTTTGACGCCATCGCGGCGCTCGCCTCACGTAAGCATCAGAGCTCAGGGTGCACGCATTGTTTTTAGCCTCCGATACCCCATCGGGATGGATGCGGGACAGATTTTTTTAAATCTTAAATGTCAAAGTGGAACATCTTCAGACACATGATGGAGAAAGTGAGGTTTCCTTACGGACACAAAGCGAGATCCAGTGGGTTTCGTCTCTCCATCACCTGGAGTTTCTCAGTTAGCGCCGCAGAACAAGTATAAATATCGAAAAATATACAGATTATAAACGCTAACATTTCCCTTAGAATCGATTATAAATAACGCGTCTGACGACGGCTCATCCACAGCATCAAGAGGGTGTGTGAAATCACACGGAAGCTATTTTCAATACAGAAAAAAATATATAATGGTATTTACCGCTGTATTTATGCTAAATCGGGAATGATGCTCACATCATCACCACTTCAAAATGTGCCTTTGACGAATTTAGGATCCTCAGGAACGAAATCTCTGTCACATCAGAAAAGGGGAAAAAATGATAATAAACATTTGGGGTATGATATCGTATCGTTAATTTACGCCCCTTTGTTAATAATCTCATTCCCAGTTCAGGAACGAGCCGAGTAGTTCGCAGGAAAAAAAATCCCCCGTTCCAAAAACCAAAAAAAAAGGAAGATTTAACGAGATTAAAGAGGAGAAAGGCGATTAGAGAGAGGGAGGGCCGAGTGAGAGAGAGTGGGAGGGCAACAATAGAGAATCAAAGCGCGATAATATTCCTAAATGAAGAGGGAAATGTTGCGGCGCTCATTTTATTAATCAGACTGTCAATTTCACCCAAGAGGCCAAACCCAGCGAGCGATCAGAGACAGACTGAGAGATCAGGCCAGGGACGAGCACCTCGCTCCTCTCCTCTCCTCCTCTATCCTCCTCTATCCTCTCCTCCTCTATCCTCTCCTCTCCTCCACTCCTCGCATCTCCTCCTCTCCACTTGGATATTATTCGTCTGACCGAAGGCCGCCTCCATCATCAAGTGACAGCCCTCTCCTATTTATTTGCTTATAAACCTGTTACAATAAATGATCATTGGAGCAACGTCAGCCGAGCATTTTAACAACGAAGAGCAGCCACACTTTTTGATGAATGACATTTTTCGCCGCTGCGGGGAGGATGCACGGCTCGTCCTGAGCAGCTTTTCGTCGGCGGCGTCCACATTCTTTTCGCTTTTGGCGTCTTGCTTATAAAAAAAGAAAAAGAAAAAAAGCTTCAGAGACTCGTATTTAGAGAGCGTTGCTGAGTTGCATGCGGATTTAGCTCCGACACAACTCATTGGTGCTCCAGCCCCCTGGACCAAGTGTTGTTGTTTTTTTCCTTCCCCCTCCTCGCTCGGCTTAATGATGGAGAGGATAAGAAAAGAGATGATATTGATGGAGAGGAGTCTGCACAGTCCCGTCGCGGGGAAGAGGCTCGCAGACACGCCGGGAAATTCAGTGCTGGAGGCCCTGGAAAACTCCCAGCACAGCGGTCGGCTAAGCCCGAGAATAACCTCGGCTTCTCTCCATGGAAATCTCGGAGACATCCCGACCAAAGGCAAATTCGAGATCGACAGTCTCTTCGGCACGCACCACAACAGCGAAAACAACTCCTCGGCTGAAATTTCCTCCTCGGAAAACAGGAAGAAAATGAGCATTTATTCCGAAGTTTCGCAAGAATCTGATATAAACAGCGATGTGGAGGTGGGCTGCCCTGGGCATCGCTCCCCGAGCCAACATAAGGAAAACAACAAAGGTAACAGATGATGCCCACATCTATTTTTTCACATTTTTACCTTTTTACAGTA
>OMPJ01039091.1:0-15177 GCA_900312935.1 Carapus acus | reverse complement strand
TGAATACTGCTGTATAGTTACAGTGTGGTAGGGGAATACTAAAGGTGTCAGGTACAACACATGTATATATGTATAGCATTGCAATAATGTATTGCACTAGGCCTTAGCAGTGTGATATCTATCTATCTGTCTATCTGTCTATCTATCTATCTATCTATCTATCTATCTATCTATCTATCTATCTATCTATCTATCTATCTATCTGTCTGTCTGTCTGTCTGTCTGTCTGTCTGTCTGTCTGTCTGTCTGTCTATTGCACAGAGAGATGTTTTATCATGTGTCAGGTGTGTGTGTGTGCGTGCGTGTGTGTGTGAATGTATGTAAACAATAATGCAGCCATTGACTGATACAGATACACTGTACTTGTACACGCAAACACAGGCAGTTGGGTGAAAGTGACTTATGGCTTGTTTTGGTTCTTGAGTGTAGAGTTTGAGTCTGTCTGTCCCTGAGCTGGCCAGACTGCTCGTCCCAAGGCAGGCAGATGGTGTAAGGTTATGGGCAAACTGTTGACAGTTACGTTGTTGTCCTCTGGTGCGCTTATGGCTTTTATTTGATGTGAAAACAAATGTGGCGAAGGGTTTGGCGACTTTCTGGCGTCACTTCTACGGAGACCACTACCGAGCAACCACGGGTAAATATTGCACGATGAAAATGGATGATTGCTGACCTCAGGTGTGTAACACAATACGCTAAATGGTGTCTTGGCGATGGGAAGTTTCAGGCACTCAGACAGCATGATTACTGAGGACTGTGAGGTCCCCGGCAAGCGCAGTGGAATCGCAGAGTCCATCACGAGCAAGTCACTCACCTCTGCCTCTCTGATCTTCTGCAGACCTCCCCCCCGTCACCTCCCCCCTGCAGTACCCCTGCGGCCCGGTGGACTACCTGTGCTCCCCACGGCTGCTGAAGAAAAGCCCCAGACCATGTCACGACCGGCCAACCACCAAGGCCCACCCCCAGCCCTCCGTCTCACCCAAGCCGCCCCTCACGCAGAAGCCACAAGGTAAAAACAGTGTGACATGCGAGCCCGTCACCACGTGTGACAGCAACTCCATCACACCCACCGAGCGATCCCCCGAGATCAAACCCCCGATACCCAGCTGTCATTTGCTGTGCCCCGAGGAGGAGGAGGGGTGTGTAATATGGTGTGTGTCATTTCTCAGGCCTCACCCTGTCACTCACACCGCACAATGGGTCGCCACGGCAACCATCATCGAGCCGAAACTGTGTGTCAGTTTTCCCACAGACGCTGGGGTCTGGGCACAGCGAGCCCGACCTGTATGTCTTCACTTGGGTGTCCAGGGAATCACAAATTTGGAATTTGACCACAAGCTTGATGATATGACATTTAAAGCGCCTTGAGATAACTTCTGTTGTGATTCAGCGATAAAAACAAAAGAAACTCAATTGAATTGAATAAACTGAATTGACATATTATGTATTCATGTAATGTTAAGGCTGACTTACACATCGCCATCTCAAAACAAAGTGACAGCCCTAAAGAGGAAGTAAGTAAAAAAAAAAAAGTCTAAAATCTGATTTGATACTATGAAAAGCAGTGAAGTTGAATAATGTTTGGACACCTCACTGCAGCACTCTCTGGAAGTATGATCTGCTCCGTGTTGTCTTCTGACACCACACCACACCACACACACAAATACACACACGTACACTCAGAGGAAGTGCCCAACTTAGCAACGATAACACGTCTTCACGCTTCCTGCTTTCAGACAAACAAACTGCTGATACTGAATATACACAGAAATAAACACAATTCGCTGAGTGGAGCCACTTTGTCATTAATGCTTGATAGGAGTGTGCGTGCGCTCAGGCGGCTGCATCAGTACTCTGCAGTAATCGTTCATTTTAGAGCCGTGGACACACACACACACACACGCGCACACACATACACGCACACACACTCATCGTGTAGTAGCATCCTGTTCAGAAAGGAGGAAGTCGTCGGCCAGCTGAAACTCAGTGTTGCTCCGGCTCGGCACTGCTGTCACACACGCTGCGATCTCGGACCGAACCCTGCTCGCTCTTCAGGAAACAAATTAGACTGCGCATGAAGACACAAGACACGAGACAAGACAATGTCCTCCCTGGGATGTAAACATGTGACCTGACGCTCTCACTCCTGCCTCCTCTGTCTCTGCTTTTTTTCTCCACCTGCAACCCTTGGCGTGGCCTCTGCAGTGCCCCCTAAACCTCCGCACCTGCTCGCTTTGGGGCAGGACAAGAAACCGAAGAGGATCCCTCCAGCGCCCTGCAGGCCTCTGCCAGCACCCCCTCCCCCGCCTAAACCAAAACCCAGCCACCCCACGCCCAGCCCGGGTACGACGCCGCTGCCGAGAGAGGCGCAGAAAGTGGGGCTGCTCATCGAGAGGTTTGAGAACTCCAGGTAAGCTTTGGAGGAGCTACTGAATTTTTGTAATGTGGGGGGGTGTTGTGAGTGGCTTGGGATGCGTACGGCCTGTGCGAGGTGTGTGGATGTGTTCTTGGAACCTGTGGCAGAAGCTTTGTTTGAGGTGTCTCACGTTAACATCAGCTGGTAGGACTGCGTAGGAGTCTTGTTTTGTTTTGCAGTTAAGCTAGCACGTTTCACAGCTGCGAGGCTTCCCTCTGCTAACTACCAAGGGTGCAGATTTTTCATATCAAAAGCTGTGGGCATATTTAAACCGTATTGTTATTTCCCAGGGTTCCTATCCTGGGGGTGGTCCCGCGCTCCCAGCTGCTCCTGTGTCTGAGGATGGACCCTGCGTCCGACATCACGTCCTCCTGCGGCCAGGTTCTCCCAGCCAAGGCGGCAGCGGACGCCTCCCCCAACAGCAAACTTGCACTCGTCGCCTCCGAGCAGACCAACGAGGTGACAGAACTTTCACACCTGGCGTCGATGCACATCAACGGATCTGATGACATCCCGCTGGACGACTGCGTGGAGGAGGACATCGCCAACAGCATCGGTTGCCTCGACGACGTGGAGCAGGAGGAAAGCACCTCTCACGAGCTGCTCCAAGACAATCCGGACTCCATGGAGCAGACGGGAAGCGGCAAGATCCCCAACAGAGACAGCGGCATCGACAGCCCGTCGTGCACGGCGGACGGAGAGGCGTTCGCCAACGAGGACGCCATCAACGAGGAGGATCATTACGACAGCATCACCGAGACGGAGAGCGTGTCGTGCTGCGTGACGCTGGGCAACAAGAGAGACTCAACGCAGGACGAGGACAGTGACTTGGATGAGGGCAGCGGCGCGGAGATACACCCTTTGGCAGATGCTCAGAGTGTGTATCTGACGGACACACACGCGGAGGTGCAGAGAGTGAGTACCTGCTTGAGCCACTACCATAATCAAAGCCCCAGGCAGCGTTTTAGGCCCTTCAGCACCCCCAGTCTCCACTTTCACCCCTGAACCTCCCTTATGTCCAAGTTTGAGGCTATAGCAGAGCTGTGGAGCTTCTCTGCATCTCCAACTTATCAGGATAAAGCTCTCATCTCTTACGGATGAGATCAATTTGTAAAAAATTTGGCCAGTTCAACTTTTATTGTTACAATATCAAGCTAACTTCACACCTAGCAGACACCAAACATTCACCACTGATTTATTGCCACATGAAATGACTGAATAGAAAACTAAATGTTAAACCAACAAACTTCAGGTAAGTTTAAATGATTATGTTCAAATTCTAAATGTTTTGACAGCTAATGCTAGTTACAACTCCACCTGCAACTTTGTGCCCAGCCAATCACAGACCTTTGAGGGTGGAGCTTTGGTAGACTGGTACCTGCGACCTTTATTGAGAATTGGAGGACGAGGCCATCTAACCAATGTCAGATTTTTCCGTATTTACAATTTTTTGCGGCAAACTTGAGATACAGAGACACATCTAAGGACAGACAGTAAAGAAAATACAAATTAATTAAGAAGTGCTAGAATTAAGATAAAACTTTGCAAATAATAACATAGTACACATAACAAAGTAAATAGAATTTACCTGACAACACATTTTGATAGAATTTGTGACACATTTAGTCACATAAACAGTTTGTTCTGTCAAGAAAGGTACAATGAAAACATGATCATCTGAGCCCTCATTACTGCTCGAACATCCCGTCTTGTTGCGTTCTGTGTTGCTTAAACAATTCATCTGCTCTATTATTACCTCAGTCTGCGTGCGGTGTTTTCAAAGCAAAATTCCAACATGAAACATTAGCCAGTGTTGCAGCCCGAGCTTCGGCGTGGGGTTTCACCAGCGGCTGACTTTGCTCTAAAAGCAGCTTTCGCTGTCGCATAAAAGGATGAATACCCGCCCAGAGCGACTGCAACAGGAGCCGCTGATCGCTGCCAGATGAAAAGAGTCCAGAGACACAAATCTACCCACGGCCAAGCTCAAGTTTCTCTGCAGGCTCAAACAGGGCAGGCCGCTCGGATGGCTCCCATGTTAGATATTCTCGATGCCTCGCATAGAAACGCAACTCTAAAAAATATCCAGTGTCTCAGATTTCATGTTGATGTACATTTACATGCGTAGGCAGGCTCCGAAATCTTCCAAACAAATACAAACGCATGCAACCACACACACACACACACACACACACACACACACACACACACACACATACAGCTTTTATTGACCAACTACCACCCTTAGGGAGAGGTATCTCTATGTTCCAATGTTTCCTGATCCCAAAACAGTAGCACACAGGAAGGGTGTGTGTGTGTGTGTTTGTAAGTGTGTGTGTGAGTATGGGTGAGTGTGTCCACGTGAGTGTATCTACAGCTGACATGTTGACATGCCTGTAATACGCGCACACTCGAAGGATGTGTCACAAAGGATGTGGGTTTTTGATGCGGATAAGACGCGAAAGCTGCTGACTTTTGAGTTCTTCTCACCACGACTTTATTTGTATACCAGCTATCTTAGGGTACCCCTAAGGGTCTCTGGACAAATATTTGTGTCTGTGCATTTGTCTGTTGGTGTGTTGAGGTCAAAAGTCTCTCTCCTCCTCTCTGTCTCACCGTCTCTCTCTCTCTCTGTCTTTCTCTCCACTCAAACACACCTCTGTGGGTGTGATGCGAAGCAGACGGCTGTTGTGAAAGCGCCGTATCGCAACACAGGATACATGTCTGATGCTGACCCGTTGTGTGTGCGCACGCATGGCTGTGTGTGTGTGTTTGTGTGTGCGTGCGTGTGTCAGGGATGTTCGCATTTCAGTAGATGGAGCATTTATCCACTGAGCTGCTTGAGCTGTGGCTACAATAGAGCAGCGGTCCCCAACCTTTTTTGCGCCACGGACCGGTTCCATATCAGAAGATATTCTCACGGACCGGCTAAGTGTTTTTAATAGTTAGCGGAAATGACGTAGGCGGTCGCTGTCGCCGTGGTTCCCATGGTAACGGCGCAAGGAGCGTGTGATTCTCGCGCTGAAAAGTGGTACAGCATGGCAGAATTAGCCGTCCAAGGTGAATATTCTCAAGGAAAAGGATCCTTGTTATTGCCTGTACGGTTGCGGAGAGCACGGAGGGAAACAAAGTGCCGGCGCGCAGGCTAAATAAAGCTCCGTCGCTGTTTCAACGTGTGCGTGTATTTACCCGGGCGGCTAGTAACCGCTGAACACACTAGCTTAGCAAGCTAGCAGCTAGCTGGTTCTGTACCAAGGTTAGGGACCAGAGGCAGATATGAAGTGAAATACGACCGAGGCAAGCGCCTTAACACGATTCAATAGCGAGTCTTGGACAGATGTGACGGAGAGGAGCCGGTCACCATCCAAAATAAAACATTGTTCATAATAGCATAAGTTTTGTAAATGTCCCTGCGGCCCGGTACCTACTGGCCCACGGACCGGTACCGGCCCGCGGCCCGGGGGTTGGGGACCACTGCATTAGAGTACTGTAAATGTCAACCTGACCTCCCGCCAACTCCACCGACCTTATTAATAAAACAGCAAAGTATCTAGTGTCACTGCGACACAAATCACATCCAGCTTTTGGTGGTTAGAAGGTATTTGCTTCTCTAAATGCGATCGTTGTGTCCATCTGCAGCCTCTTTTCATTGAAGCCCCCACGAAAAATGTCTCATGATGAGGCTGCGGGCGTGTCACACCTCAATCTGTGTGTAAACATCAGTGTGTGTGTGTGCGTGTGTGTTTCTCCTCAGTGCTCGGAGGCTCAGAGGCTCCTGAATATCGCCAAAGAGCTCCTCCACACCGAGGAGGCCTACGTGAAGAGACTCAACCTCCTCGACCAGGTAACTGTGCGTGTGTGTGTATGTGTTGGTGAATGTGTGTGTAGCAAGGCCTGTGGGTTCAAATCTCAGTCTGATAAATATGGCTGAGCTGGATTAAAGCCGGCACTCTGATCCACTGGACAACAGTCCTTACACTGTGAGTGGATTATTGCAGAGGAGTAAGAATGAGCAAGTGTGTGTGTGTGTGTGTGTGTGTTTTTGTCTCACACACCTCAGTAAGTTTGCATTGTTACTTTTACTCGCCGTGGTTGTGTCTTCTTCCGCTTTGTGGAGCTCACGCGGTAGAGGAGAAACAGAGCCGCGACTGTCGGCGAGCAGCCGTGCTCGGTTTAGCGGCTCTGGCGAAGGGCACAGCACCCTTTGCAGCTCACTTCCTGTTTTTCTCGCGACACTTTTCCACCACGCCAATTTCCATACAAGCAACAATCGGCAGCCTGTGACTGCGAGCGACAGGGTGTTTGTGTAAAAACGATGGGAGAGGAGATTTATCCGAGCAGCTGTGGCGAAGCCGAGCAAAACTTGCCAGATCTGATTATAATCCTCCCCCTTCGCCCTCTCTTCCCCCGATCCCCTGCTTGGGCTGTAACAGCCAGGTTTAAGTCGGCGCCATGGCAACGCTCAGTCCTATTGGAGCTGGATGTCCAAAATAGTGGTGCACATTAAGGTCAGAGGTGACTCATGCCAGCTCTGCTCACGACTAAATTGCACACGCTAGCAAAAATTAGGTTCTCTCTCTCTCTCTCTCTCTCTCTCTCTCTCTCTCTCTCTCTCTCTCTCTCTCTCTCTCTCTCTCTCTCTCTCTCTCTTTCTCTCTCGCTGTCCTTGGCTCTGTCTCTCCCTGTCCATCCCTCTCTATTTCTGTCTGTCTCATCTCTCTGCCTCACTGCTCGGTATGTCTTTCTTTCACCCTCTTGTCTCCCGCTCTCGTTCTCTTTCTCCTCCGCCCTCCCCCACTCTCTCCATCTCCCCTCCCTTTTCTCTGTCTGTTTTTCTCTCTCTCTCTCTCTTTCTGCTCCATCTGTCTCCCCCTCCTGCCCTCCTCTCATTATTAATGGATGTCTTTCCCTGCAGGTATTTTGCACTAAGCTCACCGAGGCTGGAATCCCACAGGACGTCATCACGGGAATCTTCTCCAACATCTCCTCCATCTACTGCTTCCACGACAAGTTCCTGCTACCCGAGCTCAAGACACGCATCACCGGGGAATGGTGAGGAAAACATTCCCATTCTAAGATGCCACATGGCTGCAGCTGTTGTTTTTCTGGAGGGGTTGGAGTCGTGCGTATCCAGGAGTGTGTTCCAGAAGAAACCAGCGTATTTTCTGTTTGTTTGGGTTTTTTGTCTTAAGTAAATATAAGGGTTAAAATGTGTGCCAAGGCAGCACACAATGGCTGAGCTGGAGTGGTGTGTGTGTTTGTGTTGGTCAGGTCACTTGACACATGGCCCCTCCCTCGTCAGTCACACACACACTTCTTAGGGAGTCAATGAGTTTGCATTTATTATGAAGCAAAGCTGTTGCGCACTATTTGCACCCAGCAGCCTGTTATCTGACAAAAATGACCTCACTCCCCGAATGTCTGTGAAATTTCACAGACATAATCGGGAAGTGGCCATAAACAATAACGATACAGCAATGATGCAGACGGCGATAGAGTCTCTGAGAAACTGCCGTCATGCTGTGGTCGACGATGACGCAGTCCACACTAGTCTAGAAAGCACCACTAATTGCTGATAAAGTATCCAAAAATTAAGCCGGAAGCATGCGGCCTCTTATCTGTCTTCCGTCGTGTTCGTCGCAGGGACTCCAACCCTCGGATAGGAGACATCCTGCAGAAGCTAGCGCCCTTCATGAAGATGTACGGGGAGTATGTGAAAAACTTCGACCGAGCCATGGATTTGGTCAGCACCTGGACGCAGCGGTCGTCACAGTTCAAGAGCGTCGTCCAGAACGTCCAGGTCAGCACACGCTCACAAACTTTGTGTCTTTGCGTATGTGTGTCCGTGAGCGTGAGTGTGAGAGTTTCATGACCGCCGTCAGCTCGTCTCTGTGTTAA
This sequence comes from Carapus acus, assembly GCA_900312935.1. Lineage (NCBI taxonomy): Eukaryota > Metazoa > Chordata > Actinopteri > Ophidiiformes > Carapidae > Carapus > Carapus acus. The sequence goes on along the minus strand of OMPJ01039091.1, from coordinate 6,869 downwards.
TTTTGTATGTCTTTTTGTGTGGACAGAAGCAGGACGTGTGTGGGAACCTGACTCTGCAGCACCACATGCTGGAGCCAGTGCAGAGGATCCCTCGCTACGAGCTGCTGCTCAAAGACTACCTGAAGAAGCTGCCGGAAGACGGGATGGACCGGAAAGATGCAGAGAGTGAGTCAGTTTGCAGTTCAAATCACAAACGCCACAAAGACTCGCAGTCAGATGAAGTGCAGCGTTACTCTGCTGTCACGCAGAGACACACCAACCGATATTTTTCGGAGTTGTGTTTTTGTGCATGTTATGTCGGAGCGCTGACACACACTCACCCGCCGTCCCACGCACAAAAGGGGGAGTGGTTACCGTTGGCAACCTCACTCACAACCAGAGAGGTCGACAAGTTTGGTGACAGTGAAGTCAAGTGCGTTCGGTGTCAAAGTCCAACCTCTTGAATGTATTTTGAGGGCTCACAAGTCAACAATTGTGTGACAAAGTCAAACGCTGGCGCTTAAAGTTTGAAAAAATGTCCCCTCTAGTTTTGAAGGTTTAATAGCTGAACGCTGTGGACGCATCAGGGATTACAGGTCTGTCCTTCAATCCCGCTGCCCTTCCCGGAGCTTTGCCTGCACTCGTGCAATTGGAGCTGGTGCAAGCACTTCTGCCAGCACCCTCTCACACACACCCTCGCACACACACATACTCAGCCCGCTGTGTTGGGCCTTATAGGGCTTAGGTCCACGTCTCTCCTGTTCATGAGGTGTAATTAGGATGCATCATGGCAAATGAAATGCTAGCTTAGCGTCGCCGCTAAGATTTTGGTGTTACAAAAACATGGCATGAAGTGGGTCCGCCAATCCCTCTGCAGCGTGTGTGTGTGCCTGCGTGTCCTGTCGATGACCAAGAGGGAAGGAAATTAATAAATATGTTGTTGTTGATACAAAATAAAAGCAGTAGTTTCATATACATAAATGATTGATGCTACCTGTTGTTGTGCGGTGGTGTTTATTATGATCTTTGCGTGTTTTACAGAGGCTCTGGAGCTCATTTCCACCGCTGCCAACCACTCCAACGCAGCCATCAGAAAAATGGTAAGAACATTAAACTCGCCCTCCGCTCCACCTCCTGCCCTCTGTCTCCCTCTCTGCAGCCCGGCCACTGACCTCGCCGTCGCGGCCTTCGCGTCTGGCGGCGGCGGCGGCGGCAGCACTCGTCCGAGGGAGCGAACATGCTGAATTAGTACAGACAGGAAGTTGCTGTTTCCTGCCTCAAGTTTCGCAGCCGGCGTCTCTCTCTCTCGTCCTTCTCGTCTCTCACCCCTGCGCTCATCTCTTCTTTCTCACATCCTCCCAAACGACTCCGGCAGACTCAACTTCACCATGAATCAATGCGGAAACGCTACACCTTGGTTCACCTCTGCGCCGGTGAATGTGAATGCAGCTGATCTAAACAATGCGTCTGTCATTCCCTGATCTGCGTTTTCAGGAGAAGATGCACAAACTGCTGGAGGTGTACGAGCGGCTCGGTGGGGAGGAGGACATCGTCAACCCGGCCAACGAGCTCATCAAGGAGGGACACATCAAGAAGATGTCAGCCAAAAACGGGACAGCACAAGACAGATACCTCTACTTGGTGAGAGGATAACAACAACACGCAAAAGTGTGTGTGTGTTTGCGTGTGTGTGTGTCACACGTTGCTCACAGGCTGCGTTGTGTCTCTCATGCATAGTTCAACAACATGGTGCTATACTGCGTGCCTAAGCTCAGACTGATGGGGCAGAAGTTCAGCGTCAGGGAGAGGATCGACATCGCCGGCATGGAGGTGTGGCTCTCTCATTTACCATTTCGCTTTGGTCCCGCCTAATCTGTGTACGATTCATTCTTTCCATTTTCATTCCATTTTCGATCCAAGACAAAAAATTAATAATGAAAAATCAGGCACACTTTCGATTTTTTGTTTGTTTGTTTGTTTTTGGTTCCAAAGCGAAAATGGAAAGAATGAATCATACACGCATTTCGCTTGAATGCGTTCATCCGTTCATCCATTCATCCCCTAACTCAGCATGGATGCTCCTCTCCACTCCAGGTTCAGGAGAATGTCAAGCAGAACCTCCCACACAGCTTCGCTATCATCGGCAAGCAGCGCTCGCTGGAGCTGCAGGCCAGGTACCAATCTCAGGCCAGCTGTGTGTGTGTGTATGTGTGTGCTTGTGCGTGCTCGTGCGCGTGCGTGTGTGTGTGTGACGAGATGGCGCAGCTTGTTGTCACACACTCTGTTTTGCTTTGCAGGACAGCTGAAGAGAAGGAAGGCTGGATTCAGGCAAGTATCTCTCTCCCTCTTTCTCCTTCTCTCTCCCTGTCTGTCATACACATACACATCAAGGCTTGCTTACATATTAGCGCATAAAAACACATTGCCTCCCTTGTTCTCTCTCTCTCTCCCTCTCTCTTTCTCTCTCTCTCACCCCCACCCCCTCTCCCTCTTTCATCCCTCTCCCTACCTCCCTCACTGCTCCTCTCCTTCTCTTCCCTCCCCTCCTCTCTCTCATTTTGGTCTCTCTCTCTTTCCTCCCCTACTCCCCTTTGATGCAGGTTCTTAGTCTGTGCATTGTGACACGCTTCCCCATTAAGAATGGACTTAGCCGAGCTTTGGTCCCTCAGGCTCCTTCAGCCAGTTCCGGCAAACCTCCTAAATGCCCATTTATCCCATTATACAGTCGTCGAAAGCTGATTAAAACATTTCCAGGCCTTTTGAGGGGGGGATTTGTTTTGGCACATTTCTCTGTTTTCTCCGAACACACACCGATGAATGCCCAGCACATTCACAAAGCTGGAGTGAGAGGAATTTAAATCTTAGATTGAGGCGAGAAAAGAGAAAGGAGGTCTCAGCAGGTCACCGAGCGGGAGGGAGGAGGTGGAAAGATGGAGGGCTGCGGGCCTGGCGCGCAGACCGGCGGCGTTGCTGGTCATTGGGCAGGAGCGTAGTCGGCGTGGACGCAGACGGGCCACAGACGTCCCTTGTTCTCTTTATTGGACACAGAGCGCTCTCTTCCCTCCTCTGTCATCTTGTTTCCTTTTACTCTCTTTCAATCTTTTCAGAGCCCAAACCCGGCAACACGCACCCCCACACTCACTGCACGAGGCCTCCGTCGCCGCTCTGCCCAAGCCCCGCCCCCCTGAATGACTAAACGCCCTGTGTCTGACTCGTAGGTGATCCTGGCCACAATCGAGAGGCACAAACAAAACAGCGAGACCTTCAACAAAGCGTTCAACAGCTCCTTCTCTCGAGATGACGACCACCCGCCTGAATCACCGGTCAGTCACTCCTCCCCTCCGTCGCTCACACTACATCCATCCATCCACCTTTGAGCGGGCCGTCCTTCCATCGCCACGGGAACAAGCGCCACTGACACGGGGCGACTGATACACCGACCGTGTGTGTGTGTGTCACAGTCTGGTCTTTGTCTGGTGCAACAGCTCACCATGTATGGATGCAGTAGCATGATACACACCAAACGCACACACTCACATAAAGAAGCTCTTTCTTTCCATCGCTGACCGTCGCTCACACGCACTGTGTCTGTGAGTCTTCCTGCAACTCTCTCATGACCTAATAGGGAAAGCCCTGCTCCGGAGTGTATTCAACTCTAATGGACCGGCTCTGACCCACTTTTGGCTGCCGGGGCTGGACTCCATCCAAAACTTATCTGCCGTGGAACGGCGGCACTCTGCTGACATCTAGTGGCAGAAAATGGAAATGTAGAGAAGACGTTGTGGTCGTAATATCGTATTTTGTCTTTTTAGGGTCCTTGGTTCAACACGTCCATCGACTCAGATGGGGAAAGACTCCATGAGAGGGTGAGACAAGCCAGCGACCAGGGATGTCCGATATTGGCTTTTTTGCCGATATCCGATATGCCGATATTGCCCAACTCTCAATTTACCGATACCGATAACCGCCGATAGCGATATGTGCGCCGGTAAACGCCTCAGGAGCGCATAGGCACTATTTCAGTGTAACGCAAGCATTATTGTATTTTTATCGGTTTTTATTTTATCGGTTTTAAAGCAAAAATATCCGATATCGATATTACATTTTTTGGTAATATCGGGCCGGTAATATCGGTGGGCCGATATCATCGGACATCTCTAATTCAGACATGTTGGTTATTTAAAGACACCCCTCAGAGACATACACGCAAAGACATACACAGAACATGGATGGGTGTTTTCATTGGTGCTTATTCAATGCAAGTGTGTGTGTGTGTGCTTGTGCGCCAACACAATTTTCATCGTGAAGACATCAGGTCTTGTTGGATAAGATCAGGCTGCAATGTTGTCAAATGTGTTGTATTATGAGGCACCAGCCACATGTATCAACAGTAGGGACGTCCGATATTGGCTTTTTTGCCGATATCCGATATGCCGATATCGTCCAACTCTCAATTTACCGATACCGATAACAGACGATACCGATATGTGCGCCGGTAAACGGTTCAGGAGCGCGTAGGCACTATTTCAGTGTAGCGCAAGCATTATTGTATTTTTATCGGTTTTTATTATATCGGTTTTTTATCGGTTTTAAAGCTAAAGTTTTTTATTGGTTTTAAAGCAAAAAAATCTGATACCGATATCGCAATTTTTTGCTAATATCGGGTCGATAATATCGGTGGGCCGATATTATTTGACATCTCTAATCAACAGGTGAGTGTGGACGGCATTAAGCTTGCCTGTAGCCCCACCCCAGCTAATTCTGCTTGAGAGGGACACACACATATTCACACTTTCTCCTTTTACTGTGTCTGGCCTGCACATGGCTGAATTTCACACCTCCTCCCACAATGCATTCACACAAAGAATGCGGCAACCTGTTCCACGTCGGCTCCCGGGTTTCATCTCTTTTCTGCTTTTCAAGGCAGGGCGGTGCTGTGTGTGTGTGTGTGTGTGTGTGTGTGCGTGTGCGCGCTATTCATGTGCCCGCTTCTGTGTTGACGGAAAAACCAGAGGGCGAAGGAGCTGCTCGTCAACCTAAGACGAGTCCAGGCGCCTTCCCGCCGGCCGAGTTGTGCTACAGCTAAATGAGTTCGCAACCCTGACTCACGGGCTCTCATCTTGGTGTTTTTTGCAGAAGAGTTCCAGGAAAAAGGAGAAAGAGAAGCAGACGTGCAAAGGCTGCGGCGAGAGCTTCAACTTCACCAAACGCAAACACCACTGCAAGGCCTGCGGAGCGGTGAGCACAGATGGAGCGGCCCCGCTCTTTGTGCGCCGCGTTGAGACGAAAAGTTTGAAAATCGATTAGACGGCGAGCTGTGAGCGCGAGAGAGACTTTTCTCAACTCTCTCTTTCTCACCCTCCCTCCCTCCCTACTTCTCTCCATCCTCCCACAGGCCATCTGTGCAAAGTGTTCAAAGACCTTGGACAACAAAACCAGCCGAGTGTGCCCCGAGTGTTTTGAAGCTAGCCTAAGCCTGGAGAGTGCAGGTGTGGGAGAGCAGAAAAAGAAATCTGCACCTGAGGTAGAGGCACAAACGGATAAAGTGCACACACACACTTTGTGTGCGTTGACTCATGCCAGTCCAATGGGATCCAAGCCGCCACCATCTAAGCAAACTGAACAAGGGTTTAGCTGTGTACAACACACACACATGCAGACACACTGCTGTTCACAAGATGAACAACACTGTTTTAACAAGTCACGTCGGGAACAAAACCTACACTGTGTACGGTAATTCAATCTTCTGGTAATATTCAGTGTTTGCTGTGTGCACGCACGCACGCACACACACACACAACCGCGCACGTAGTGTACATATGCAAATGAAGGTGGCACCAACCGCCAAGGTGGGAGAGAAGGTGCTGAGAGAAAGATCATGTAATCTCTGGGTGAAGAGCAATATGATAATGAGATGTGAGATCAGGGCTTAGGAGGACCAGCCGTCCGTGCTGACTCGGCAGTCTGGCTGCCTCAGGTGTCTGTGCTGTCAGCTGTGATTACGGCGAGCGCGTCGGGTCGTCCACGGCCGCACTGATGGTTGATGAAACTGTTGCTCAAATCTGAGAGTTTAGCCGCTTTAGGTCCTTCGGCTACAGTATCTGGGGGGAAATGCAGCAACGTCAGAAATATAAATGTGAGCACATAAATCACCACAACACACCCTCCATCTTCCGATGTGTTCACTTTGTTTGTGAACCTTCTCCCCTGTGTGTCAGTGAGGGGAGTTGTAGTGATATCATTAGCCACATGAGGGCGCTATGTGACCTGTTTTAATTTCCATCCACATTGAGTGTGAGGACTGATCGCTCCCGTGTGCTCCTCAGAGACAAACATCGCTGACAGGGGAGAGCTGCCTCATCTGCGGCCACCTCCACGTGCAAGAGCGAGGGAAGAGCTGGACCAAGACGTGGGCGGCTATCACCAAGGCCGAGCCCCTGGTGCTCTACCTGCAGAGCAGCGGCCAGGTGAGGCTCCCCGACACACTTTCCTCCCTCGATCGTCTACACGTCTCCGTCGCGCGTCCACCCTTTCCCTCTGCTGTGAGCTCGGCTAAGTCCGATCTGATCCCTCTTGCCCGAGGCCAGCGGTAGATTTGGGCCAAGAGGATTTGGTTGTCCTGAGCCTGACCTCAGGTGGAGCTGTAGACGGGGGAATTCACTCTGACCAGAGGGTGCGCCGCTGCTAAGGCGGACACACCGAAGCCAGAGCTGCAGCCAATTATGTGCCACGGTCACGCTTGGAGAGCTTTTTCATCGACTCTCAATCGTGTCTGGCCCACAAGCTGTCAATCAAAGCGTTGCCTGTTACATTTCTAAAGCTAATGTTACAGTTCCAGTGCAATAATCTGCCATTCCAAAGACGAGGATTAATCTCAGTTGGACGAGCAT
>OMPJ01039089.1:0-16942 GCA_900312935.1 Carapus acus | reverse complement strand
CTTAAGTCACTTTCTTCAAACACATTACATCCAACAATTTTTTTTGATGTGATTAACAACTGCTGTTCCTGCCAATTTAGGCCCGACTTCAGTTCACACAGACTGCACACACACAATTTTTAGCACATTTCCGAACCCCAGTCTGGGACTGACAAATGTCCAGCACATTGGACACCAGTCTTAGACAATCCAAAAGGTCAGCGCCTTTGGACTCCAGTCTTAAGACTTCAACACAATTTAAACACAATTTCAGCAGCCTCCTGTGCACAGAATCCACCCAGCTACAATTAGGCTCTCGTCACCTCTCCTCCCAGTTCTTATTTTTGGCAGGGACTTAGATGTAAGATCCGCTGCACCCCAGCAGTGAGCACTGATCGCGCAATATTGATAGGACTTAAAACTCCTACCTCTTTTGCGTACTCTGCACGATGATGGGACGCAGCGGATTCACCCTCGACCCTTTGCCATCCTGTCCGTGACGCCAATTATGTTGGAGGTTGATCGAAGAGACGAGACACCAGACTGCAGCCTTCGGGAGTTTTATTGACGTCAATACGTTCGTACAGCCAAATCATGAACGCACCCAACATCTCTTGTCCCCGACACTCTTTGATATCCCAGCTCCCCATGTGTGTGTGTGTGCTGTGTCAGTCTGCGTGTGCGTGCCTGTGTACGTGCTGGAACGTTCATTGCTCCGTGCCATGTCTGACGTTAATCTCAGGAAGCATCTGGTTCTTCTGTTCCTTTCCCATGTCATATTTGAATCCATCAAGTCAATCTGACCTGATGGATTAATTTGAGAGTTTGCTTCCTCCAGCCTCAAATGTTGTTAGAGAACTTCGCTCCTCTGCTCATCCAAGAGAATAAGTGAAGCTGTTTGACTCCGATTATAGTCTTATGGAAGATGGTGATGAAAACTTTGCCAGGTTTTTGAAAACGCAAAACACTGGTGGAAGAGCTTTAACGCTTACCTGCGTGCCGCTTCAGGTGCCGCTCAGCGCTGTAGTGAAGAGAGATGGAGTGAGTTAGTCATCTGCAAGTCATCATCTTGCAGATCGTCTGACCTGCTTCCTTATTGTGATACCAATGAAGTTTTTGTCTAGGCATATGTTGCAGAGACAGAATGTTTAAAAAAGCAGCTTGCTGAATTGAAATGGCCCAGCACCAAGAAAGCTGAGAAACAGAGGAAAAATGAGGGAACATGAAATGACAAACCAACCCCACTTAAGCCTAAAGCTGAGGCTTAAGTTGATCAGGTAACGCACAAACCTCAGTCTAGTGCCTAGTTTTGTTTCAGGTGTGGTGAAGACAGTCAAATAGCAACGATGTGTGAGAACCCCATCAACCAAGATGCAGGGGATAGAAAACACAAGGAAGCAAAGGTAAAGCAAGAATAGTGGGCAGCGAAACAAGGTCTTCCTTAAAACTGGCCGAGGTGCCACTAAAGGGACCCTCTGGAGGCCCAGAGAGAGGTAAGAGTGCTATAAAAGAACACAATGAAAAGAAAACTAATATGAACATATTTGAACCCTTGAGGATGAGCTCCCTTGTGGGTTAGTGGACCCCAAGATCTGTTCTTCTCAAACAATACAGTGTCAGTAAATCATGGATTCTGGCTCATGGATTCTGGGCGACACTGTGATAAGTATACAGTTCCCAGAAAACAACAGGTGAAGCTGAGTTTTCTGCTCATGAAGGCACCCACATTCCCTTGATTCGTGACCTTTGCTGCACATGCCGGATCAAACAACACAATGACATGCCAAGGAGAGTGAAGCTACAATGTAAGAATGCCATGGTGATCCTTGCTGGCGAGGAAAGGGTTTTGAGTGGTTATGTGAGAGTGGTGCAAAATACCAAGGGGGACCTGCTCTTGATAAAGCCATCCACTAAATCTAGTCTACCCAGTGGTCTTTCTTTCCTTAGCTACGTCATGTGATGTTCAGCCCTAAGCAAACATGCTTCAAAGTCCCATTCTGCTTAAGAACAAGACAGCACACAACTCAACAGTTTCACTAAACCATAGCATGGCAGAGCTTTCCATCCCTCACTCTCTCTCTTCTGTCCACCTCATAAGACAAAGATGAAGGGAATCAAATGTCACAAGCCACCTCCAATACAACTGAAAGTACAGCCATGGGTTCCACAGACCACACTGAATAAGTTACCTTTAACATCACAATTCTCCACTTTCAGAGGAATGGAAAGAGCAGATCAAGACAACGCGTAATTCCATCCCTTAAGTTTTTGAGAGAGGCGACATCGACTATGGTCATACCACTGCAGTCCACATAAGATCAGTCTCTCAGATCCAACACACTTGAAGCAGCGAGGGGGGCCCATTCACCCATTAGATTAAGAAGCGTGATGCTTCATCTCACAGAACTGTTGGATGCAGGTATCATAGAGTATCAGAAAGCCCTTTTGCCTTACTAATTATTGATGTTAAAAATTATGATGCTCATATGTTGACAACAAAAAGTTCAACAATCGCACCATAAATGATGTGTATGCTTTGTCTAAAATAGAGAAAACCTTTCTTGCCTTTGCAGGGTCAAAATGGTTTTCTGCCATGGATTTGAAATCGGGCTACTATCAGGTGGAGGTAGACGAAAAGTTCGAGCGCAAGAAAAGCACAGGGCAGCATTTGGCACACCTACTGGCTTTGGAAGTTTAACAGGATAATCCAGGCCCTGGAGTCCAGGGGGTCACAACTTTCACACGAATTATGGAGCGATGCGTAGGCTCTCTCAACCTCAAAGAAGTCTTAGTGTTCCTTGATGACCTTAATGTCTTCTCTGACACACTAGAGCAGGGGTCATCAACTCGTTGCAGGATAACATTAGGTGCCCACACGCCTGTTCTAAAAATAGCACAACTCACCAGTGAGCTGCTTCCTAACTTAAATTTTGTGCTGTTGCTATTCTTTTAAATCACTCTTACATTTATATAGATTTTGAAATGGCAATATCCTAAAAAAATGTTCATTAGACATGATGTTGAGATAAGTTTGGGTGAACTCTGACCTTTTCTAATTCAATGGTCAGTATTGCGCCTGTGACAAAACTTCAGTGTGAGTGGAGGGTGAGCTTGTGGGCGCACCAAAGATGGGCTCTGAATGCAATTTCTTATCCCAAAAACATGGCAGAAAAAGAAAAAAAAACTTATCTCTGTCGAAATGAATGGGAGGAGCAGTTCTTTTTCACGACTGTGAAAGAAGCATGCTTGTGTCTCACTTGCTGAACACTGAAGGCAGAAAAAAAAGGTGAGCTTTGGGTAGCAGTCCTTTTTCACAATGCCTCATGAAAAAGCAACTCGTGTCGTTCAGAACTACTCATTTTTTGATCAAGGAGAAGAAGGCGTTCAGCATCATTTTTACAGATTTTGACCTCGGTACACAGATTTGGCGCCCTGTGTTAAAAGGCACAACGTCGATTTTTGAGAAAATATTTGACTTTAAAGTGCGCCAAAAATTTGGTATATAGGAATATGTAAGTTGATTTTCTCTAACATTACATAATTGATAAAGTTTTGAAACATGGTGTAAAATAGTTCACAGTTTGTTAAAAAGGACATTTCTTATGTAGCATGCAAGTGATCATCTGAAAATTCAGTAGTGACTGAGATTAATACAAATTAAGTGCTGAATATTGATATCTGTGTCCCACCTTGTTGTCATTGTCGATAATTATTGTGGGCAATCATTTACGTGATCAGTTTCTTCACATAGATGAGTATCATAATTCATTATTACCGGTACCGGACCCCATATGAAGAGAAAACAACAGAGGAAGCTTACATTGGCCGCTTTGGCGTCATCCTGGAGCCGGGCCCAGGGTTGGGGCTCCTCAGCCAGCTCTTGGTGGCCGAACCTCTGCCTACGGGGCTCGGCCAGGCAGAGCCCGAAAAGGCGACGTAGTAACCCACCACCTGGAGGAGGGGCCGTAAGGGGTCGGTGCTTTATGTTATTGGTGGCAGTCAAAGGGGGTGGCCTTGGCGACCTTATCCTCGGACAGATCAGCAGGCTTTTGGAACATGGAACGTCACTACACTGGGGGGGAAGGAGCCAGAATTGGTGCGAGAGGTGGATCGTTTCCGACTAGAAATAGTTGGGCTCACCTCTGTTCACAGTCTAGGCTCTGCATCCCAACTTCTCGAGAGAAGTTGGACTCTCTTCCACTCTGGAGTTGCCTGTGGGGAGAGTCGGTGAGCAGGAGTGGGCTTATCAATAGCCCCCCAGCTCTGCCGTCATGTGTTGGAGTTTTCCTCGGTGAACGAGAGGGTTGTGTCCCTGCGTCTTCGGGCCGGGCACAGGTCTCTCACTGTTGTATCGGCATATGGGCCGAACAGCAGTGGAGAGTAGCCAGCCTTCTTGGAGGTCCTCGGGGGGTTACTAGATCGTACCCCACCTGGGGACTCAGTCCTTCTACTGGGGGACTTTAACGCCCACGTAGGTCAATGATCGATTTTGTAATCGTGCCACCTGACCTCCGGCCGCATGTTTTGGACACTCGGGTGAAGAGAGGGGCAGAGCTGTCAACCGATCACCACCTGGTGATTTGTTGGATCTGCCTATCGGGGAGGAAGCCAGAAAGAAGCAGCAGACCCAAAAGTTTTGGGAGGGTCTGCTTAGAACGTCTGGCAGAGCCCTCTGTCAGGGAGATCTTCAACTCCCTCCTGCGGGAGAACTTCAAACAGATCCCGAGGAAGGCTGGGGACATAGAGTCAAAATGGACCATGTTTTCGACCTCCATTGTCGAAGCAGCAGTCTGAGGCTGTGGCCATGAGGCCGTGGGTGCCTGTCGTGGGTGCCTGTCATGGAAGTAAGAGATGCCGTCAAGCTGAAGAAGGAGGCCAACAAGGCTCACCTGGCCTGTGGGTCTCCTGAGGCAGCTGACAGGTACCAGCAGGCCAAGCGTGCAGTAGTCCGGGCTATTGTGGAAGCAAAACCCGGGCCTGGGAGGAGTTTGGAGAGGCCATGGAGAAGGACTTTCGGTCGGCCTTGAGAAAGTTCTGGCAAATCATCTGGCGCCTCAGGAGGGGAAAGCAGTGCCCGACCAACACTGTTTACAGAGGAAGCGGGGAGCTGCTGACCTCAACTGAGGATGTGGTTGAGCAATGGCAGGAATACTTTGACGATCTCCTCAGCCCCACTGACATATCTTCCATAGAGGAAGCAGAGGCGGACGACTCAGGAGTGGATTCTGTCATCATCTAAGATGAAGTCACTATGGTAGTTAAGAAGCTCCTCTGTGGCAAGGCGCTGTAGGATGACAAGATCCGCCCTAAGTACCTCAAGTCTCTTGATGTTGCAGGGCTGTCATGGCTGACACGCCTCTGCAAGATCAGATGGCAGTCAGGGATAGTACCCTTGGACTGGCAGACCGGGGCGGTGGGACCTCTGTTTAAGAAGGTGGACCGGAGGGTGTGTCCCAATTACAGGGGGATCACACTCCTCAGCCTCTCTGGGAAAGTCTATTCCAGGGTACTGGAGAGGTGAATCCGGCCGAAAGTGGAATCTCAGATCCAGGAGGAGCAATGAGGTTTCCGTCCTGGCCGTGGAACACTGGACCAGCTCTATCCTCCCCGCAGCGTGCTGGAGGGATCTTGGGAGTTTGCCCAATCAGCTCACACGTGCTTTGTGGACTTGGAGAAGGCATTTGACCAGGTTCCTCGTGATGCTCTGTGGAGGGTGCTCCATGGAATCCATGGCCCCTTTTTGCGGGCTGTGCTCTATACGACTGGAACAGGAGCTTGGTCCGAATTGCCGGCAGTAAGTCAGACGTATTTCCAGTACATTTTGGCCTCTGGCAGGGCTGCCCCTCGTCACCGGTCTTGTTCATTATCTATATTGACAGGACGTCTAGGGCGCAGCCCGGGGCGGTTTGCAACCAAGTGTGAGACGGACGGGATGAGAATCAGCGCCTATAAATAGGCCATGGTTCTAGACCGGAAAAAGGTGGTTTGCACCCTCTGGATTGAAGACGAGATCCTGCCTCAAGTGGAGGAGTTTGAGTACTTTGGCATCATGTTCACGTGTGAGGATTGAACAGAACGGGAGATTGACCGACGGATTGGTGCAGCGGCGGCAGTAATGCAGTCGATGTACAGGTCCATTGTGGTCAAGAGGGAGCTGAGCCAGAAGGCAAAGCTCTCTATTTACCGGTCAATCTGCATTCCTACCCTCACCTATGGTCATGAACTTTGGGTCATGACCAAAAGGACAAGATCTCGGGTTCAAGCGGCCGAAATGAGTTTCCTCTGCAGGGTGGCGGGACGCACTCTACGGGATAGGGTTAAGAGTTCTGTCACCTGAGAGGAGCTCAAAGTAGAGCCGCTCCTCCTCCACATTGAGAGGAGCCAGCTGAGGCGATTCGGGCATCTTTTCCAGATGCCTCCTAGACACCTTCCCAGAGAGGTATTCCGGGTATCTCCCCGTGGAAAGAGGCAGCGAGGAAGACCCAGGACGTGCTGGACTGCGTCTCCTGTCTGGCCTGCGTTTCCCAGCTGGCCTGGGAACGCCTTGGGATCCTCCTAGTGGAGCTGGAGGAGGTGTCTGGGGAGAGGGAAGTCTGGGCTTCCCTTCTGAGAGTGCTGCCCCTGCAATCTGGCCGCAGATAAGCGGCAGAAGATGGATGGATGGATGGATAATTACCGGTAATAATGTGTAACTTAAGGCAAACTGAGCAAATTTGTTGTTTCAGAGGAGTGTATCAAACTGGTTGCCCTTCATATGACTCAGAACCCATGAGGAAGCCCTCAGCTTCAAAAAGGTTGGTGATCCCTGCACTAGAAGAACACAAAGTCACCTTATGAATGTCTTCAGCAGATTGAAGGACTTTGGCCTCAAATTGCCACCTGAGAAGTGCTGTTTCTTCAAAAGGTCAGTGAAATATTTGGGGTGTGTTGTCTAAGAAAATGGAGTATTGACTGACAGAGGAAAAATTTCCTCTCTCATGTAAACAAAAATATTCCAAAACTAATTTTCAGCTTAGCTCACAAAGCTGACCTGATTGAGCAAAACCAATGTAATTTTTTGATTCAGCACATCAAAATTATTCCAAATCAGCTAAAAAAAACTTTAACAATGAATTTGATGTTGACCATTGTAATTGAAAACATTGTCATTGTCAGCCCACTTAAGAGCTTTTGAGAGTTTATGAGTGGGGTAACATCGCTCACAGCTTGACAGGCCTCGACTTTGGCAATTACCTTCATCTCAACGCCTTGTTTCTGACAGAGAGCAGCCCCAAGCCAATGCAAGTTAGCATCAGTGTGCGAGACATATGGCTTGCTGGGATTGGCAAAGCCAAGCACAGGGGCAGTTGACAGTAGTTCGATGAGTGTTTGAATGCATCCTCACAATCTGAGGTTAGAATTGAGAGATTTGGCAATTTTTTCAAAATACTGGGGAACACAATGTTTGTTGAGGTAGGTCTGACAGCTGATTCAAACTAATTTCTGGATGCAAAAAGAAAAACTGATCTAAATTTTTCTCTATCACATCAAGTTTTTAAACTGTAGGGTCCCTGTTTTCTAAAACACATGAAAAGTACTGCATTCAACAGATATGTGCTGGTTTTATAAAAATTTACAAATATTGACATACAATGAAATATAAAAGAAACAGCAATGGTTATTTAACACTATTGTGTTTTTACAAGTGATACAGTAACTGTATTTGTAATTGTGTGTACTTACTGAAGGTAAACATTTACTGTATCTTTACAGCCCCCTCTGGAGTGTTCGACATTGCGTTTGATGCTCCAGAAATAATCAGCCATCATACGTACTGTACATCCCATCTTCCCTGAAAACATTATTCCATGGCCTGCAAGTCCTAATGAAATTGTTTACCTCAAGTGCTGCTATCAGCACCAAGACTTACCGGAAAGCTGGCAACATGGCAATGCAGAAAATGTAGTTTCATACTCGCGCTGCAACCAAGTGCTTTGAAGCTCTCCAATCATTTCTGAACAATTTCTGTGTAATTACTTGAACGTGTATTTCCAAGAGAGTTCTTGACAACGTCTTTGAATTATAACCAAGCATTCCTCTCAAGGTCAGACATAGTCATCATCTTTGATGAACTGCCGAATTTGCGGACCATCAAACACACTGGCCTTGATTTGTTCAATTGACAGTCGAGGAAATTGCAAAATGATGTACTGTACTTGAATCAGTTTCTATCAGTTGGCAATGCTTTTACAAACTGTTTCATGAGACCTTGTGAGTTTCAGAATCTGCATGATTGCTGTCACGGCGTTCCCCAACATCACTCAGCTCTTCGGGAGGAGGTTGTTGGGGTCAAACCCTGATCAGGAAAGAACGACACAACAGGCAGTGTCTCTTTACTCGCGAGGAGAGAACACACGGAGGCTAACACTCGGTCCCACGGTCCTAACGCTCTCTGAGTGCTCCGTATGTCCCCCCTCGTGTTATTCTCACCTCTTAATCACTGTGATCACATTGTTTTCTCATGATTCAGCAGAAAAGAAAATATCGTGTAAACGGAGTGTCTGGAACTTTCAGTTTCGGAACAGGATTACCCAAGAGCACCTGGTACCCTATTTAGGTGTACTGGTGATTGCATGGTTAATCAAGGCTATGAGGGCGTCAGTGATTAGGTTCTCACACCCTATGACAGTCATGGAAAATCACTCGATAGTATGGATAAAGAATTGAACTTTTCCATCGGATGTAGTTGTTTGAAAACTGGCAGTAGAATTTCAGTTGAATGAGACACTGGTCGTAGATTAGGATACTATATCTTACATTTATGTTTCATGTTAAATCCTGATGTTTTCACTAGACAAGTAACAGTCTGCGACGATCTTTTTGCTCTCGCCAAACCAAGGGGATACATAATGCCAGCGTTTCACGTGTTCCCTTGGTCCACAATCATAAACTCTCGACACAATGCTTGCACACATTGTGAGGGGCCTATGGCATGTCTTGATCACAGTTTTACTTTAAGATATGCAAAATATGCTTGTTTGACAAATGCACTGATGTTTGCCCTCTGACTTGGAATGGCGAAACTACTACAAATGTAGCAAAAGGAGTCAGGGTGAAAGCATAAGCAGATGAGAAGCAGGTGAGGACGAGTTGATTCTAAACCTAAATGCTGAACTAGATCATGTACAGATAACTGAAGGTGTTGGTGTTGCGCACCCCTTGTTTAAACTATTTCTATTTTTGAGAAATCTGACATAGTATTGACAGTTAAATGACATGCCATCATAATAAAAGTTCTATACATTGAATATTTAATCTACTAAGAGATATGCAAGTAATATTTTTCCCATCTTTTATTATACTGGTGATGTATCATGGAGTCATTGGGTGTTTCAGGTTTGTTCGAACATCATATACCCTCGCCCAAGCGACCCAGCCATGGGTGATCAGTCCCAGACTTGCATCCCAGCAGCAGTAGACCACAAGGCCTCTCTCTTCAGCCAGAGCCACGTAGTGGCTCTCTCTGTGGCATCAGTGATAGATTTGACCGCCTTCTCCTTACCCAGACCCACTATCCACAGCTTGGTAAGGGCTCTGCATAGTGACAGATCTGCAAAGCCCCAACATCTACCTACCTTAATTGGCTCACAAATAGAGATCCAGCCCTGCCTCCTGCACTCCTCTGTCAACTCCTTGTACTTGGTGCATCTCCACTCTTGCACTTCCTCCATATGCTCCTCCAAGGATACAGTCAGCTCCACCATGATGACTTGTTTGGTGGAGTCAGAGAATTGGACCATGTCTGGCCGCAGTCTTGTTGAGGTGATGTGCTCTGGAAAACACAACTGCAGCCGAGATCTACTTTCAGTTACCAGTTGGGTGCTGTGGCAAGGACACCAGGTGCTGATCTTGACTATGGGGTGTGTTTCTCTCCTGCCGTAACAAACTCAATAATATTTCTTGGCTGGCGGTGTTTGCTGGTGGTCATGGCTGTAGCCACTGCCTCTTCCACTGCTTTTAGCATTTAATCATGCCACCAGTGGTAGCGATTGTCTGCAAGTGCCTTTGGGCGGCTACTGAGGCTATGCTCAAGGGACCTCTTCCAGAACAAGGGGCACACAATGGTGTTTCGGTCTTGCCCCAGATGTAGAGGTTCATCAGGCGTGGTAAGCTGTCATCTACCGCTTGAGTCAGGAAATGGACTCTGTAGTAGTCTGCTTGCAGGATGTTATTCCAGGTGACCCATCGCTGCTCTGCCGGCTCCCACTTTGTCCATGCTCCTTGGTATTTCAGACCAACCGTCCTGCTTGTGCTCTCCTCTTCCATGCCTGCTTGATCTTCCTCCTGGCGGAGGTGCCGCCTCTCTTTGCCCCTGGTTTTGTAAACATAGGACCCCACAATCCCCACCAGCTCCCTCTGCCTCAGCCGAGACTCTCCCACCTCCAGAGCCTCGCTTGCGTTCCACTTCCAGCCCGTCCTGACCTCCATTCCTGCCTCTGAAACCTTGGGGTCCCATGAGTAGAGGAGTACCTCCCTTGCCCGCAATACCACAAACTCATCTTCTACACTGCAGAGTGGAAGTTCTGCCTCCATATAATGCCACACTGCTGAGGCTGCGTGGAAGGCCCAGCCACCTACGAAGGTAACTGATCCTCCTCTACCTTAACTCAACTGTTAAACAGTGACATGCAGTCTGGGGAGGCAGGTGAGGCTGTGTCTCCCCTGTCATCATGAGAAGAAAAAGAAACGAAATAATGAAATAACACAAGTATTAATATTTGTCCTTTGAACTATAATTTTGGTGTGGTTCTTAATGTATTTTGACCATTTTTACAGTAAAAATCGCAGAAAATTCTGTATTTCCTGCTTAGATAAGCGGAGTCTCCTTCGGAGACCACAGGTGAAGCTCGGCTGAGCCGTCCCTCCCTCTGGATTGCGCAATCACTCTCAAACTAGATTGAGCGCGTGCAAATGGCGCGTGGTTGTTCCCATTTCTGTGTATGTTTCCAATATGATGGTTGAGGACACTTTTATGTAATCTTCTTTTCCATGGTGTTCAGTAATACAATACAATACAATACAATTTAATTTGTATAGCGCCAAATCATAACAGGAGTTATCTCAAGGCGCTTTACAGGATGGAGCAGGTAGTGCTCCTCAGGCTACAGGTGGGCGGTCAACTGCCCTGACCGCTCGGGTTGGGAGAGAGAGGGAAGGAGAGAGAGGTAGAGAGGCAGAGAGAGACATGTAGGGATGCACAGCAGTAGTAGGAGCAGGACCCAGATGTTCGCAGGTCCATCATCACTGGTGGTGTTCTACTTGCCAGCTACGGGATAATAGAGCATAAGACAACACTTTGGGGAAGAAGCCCAGTTAGTAACATGCATTTACCAGACAAGGATGCAGGAAAGGGTGGATGGGTGCAAGTGAGGCGAAGAGGGAGAGGAGATTGAAGATGAGGAAGAGAGGGAGAGGAGGACTCAGTGTGTCATCTGTAATGTATTTCACGTATGTGTGTAATATTTACATCTTATTGATATGACATAAATCCACAGGGAAAATACTTGCCTTGCAGTACCTCTGCCTCAGGAAGCCAGATCATGGTGAACTCTTACCCGCGTGCAAAAAGTAAACACAAAAAGTGTGCTGTGCGACGCTGTCGAACGTAGCGACAAGCTGTCATTTCTCGCCCTGAAAATGGAGGATTTGATTTCTAAAATAAATAATAATAAAATTTTTCAGAGCTGGACTTTCAGTCAAAGCAAGAAGTCATAAATACTGGGAGACCAATGCCAGAACTACGAGGTTTGCTTCAAATGACGGGAGTTGGGGATAGATGGGAAACTACTCGTTCATTTCAAACGGATAAGTATACAGTACACGTAAAAACTGGCTTTGTGGCTGTGCTATAAAAATCGTCTTTTCTGCTCTCCCTGCCTTTTATTCTCAACGAGTGAGACTGTGTGGACCCATACGGGATTTTGTGACTTGAAAAACTTGCCAAGAAGCTGGTGACCAATGAACGATCAACTGCTCACATTCAGGCGAATGGAGTTCATTTACAAGAAAAGGTAAGATATACTGCAATATACAGTGGCACTGGTGTTTTAAAATGGATTCCAGCATCCTATTTGCTCCTGCTCTCACCTATTCTCTCATCCTATCCTATTGGCATCCTACTGTATGTTTGTAAATCTGACTTGTGAGTCTGTGCCTCCCCAACCCCAAACCCCACTGCATGTCACTGCTGTTGAAATGTATGAATCTGTATGTGACAAAGGATTAACAGCCACTTGTCCAACCTTTATTCACAAGAGGTTGGACAAGTGGCTGGAGGGACTGCAGTTCACCTCCTGAGCACTGCTAAGGTGCCCTTGAGCAAGGCACCTAACCCCCAACCAGCTCAGGGGTGCTTTCAGAATGGGCAGTCCCCTCAACCTTGGGACCCTCCTGTACTGCATGACATGTGCATTCTTCCATGTGTGTGTTTGTTTGAATGAAAACTATGTAATTATTCCTTCAGGGAAATGATAAAGAATATCTTCTCTTGCTTTTTGTTCATGGACACCGTTACTCGGTGCATGACATGCATACCATGTGTGGCGCCCAAACTTTATCATTGTTACCAAGTTTAAATAAGCATGGTGAGCAAACTTTATGAAATTTGTAGATAGATTCCTGTTAGGAACAACGATGTATTCACCACGGATGCAGCAGAATATGTCAGGCCTATTTTTGCAAGATCCTCTTGTCCAGTGTTTCCTAACCAGTGCACTAGTATACACTTGTGTGCAGTGAGACGTCATCAGGTGTGCTGCGGTACAGCCCCTCTTGCCCCCACACCTGCCGCCAAGACAACTCACGGCCGAACACAGAACAATAGTCACACGCATCTGCCACCCCCACCCCCTGTTGACAAGTCAACTTCTTCACCATGACGGACCGGTACATCGACCGCATCAGCATCACTGCCGCCGCTGCACCGATCCGTCGGTCAATCTCTCGTTCTATTCTACACTCACTCGTGAACATGACCCCAAGATACTTTAACTCCTCCACTTGAGGCAGGATCTCGTCCCCAGTCAAGAGGGTGCAAACCACCTTTTTCCGGTCAAGAACCATGGCCTCAGCCATCTCACACTCGGTTGCAAACCGCCCCAGCACACACTGAAGGTTCTAGTCTGAGGGTGCCAAAAGGACAACACCATCTGCAAAAAGCAGCGATGAGATCCTGTGGTCCCAAAACTGGACCCCCTCAGGCCCCTGGCTGCGCCTCAAAATCCTGTCCTTATAGATAATGAGCGGGACTGGTGACAAAGGGCAGCCCCACCGGAGGCCAACATGTACTGGGAATACATCTGACTTACTGCTGGCAATTCAGACCAAGCTCCTGCTCCGGTCGTATATAGAGACCGCACAGCCTGTAATAAGGGGCCATGAACTCCATACTCTCGGAGCACCCTCCACAGACCACCGCGAGGGACCTAGTCGAATGCCTTCTCCAAGTCCACGAAGCAAATGTGGACTGGTTGGGCAAACTCCCATGATCCCTCCAGCACCCTGCGGAGAGGATAGAGCTGGTCCAGTGTTCCACGACCAGGACGGAACCCGCATTGCTCCTCCTGGATCTGAGGTTCCACTTTCGGCCGGATACTCCTCTCCAGTACCCTGGAATAGACTTTCCCGGGGAGGTTGAGGAGTGTGATCCCTCTGTAATTGGAACGCACCCTCCGGTCCCCCTTCTTAAACAGAGGGCCCACCACCAACTGCCAGTCCAAGGGCACTATTCCCGACTGCCATGCGATGTTGTAGAGGCGTGTCAGCCATTAAAGCCCTGCAACATCTAGAGACTTGAGGTACTCAAAGTCGATCTTGTCATCCCACAGCGCCTTGCCACCGTGGAGCTTCTTAACTACCTCTGTGACTTCAGCTTCAGGGATGAACGAATCCACTTAAGGGCCCTCTGCCTCTGCTTCCTCCATCGAAGACATGTCAAAATATTCCTGCCAACGCCCAACCACATCCTTAGTTGAAGTCAGAAGCTCCACGCCTCCACTGTAAACAGTGTTGGTGGAGCACGGCTTCCCCTTCATGAGGCACCAGACGGTTTGCCAGAACTTTCTCGAGGCCAACTGATAGTCCCTCTCCATGGCCTCTCCAAACTCCTCCCAGGCCCAAGTTTTTGCTTCCGTGACAGCCCGGGTTGCCACACGCTTGGCCTGCCAGTGCCTGTCAGCTGCCTCAGGAGACCCACAGGCCAGGTGAGCCTTGTAGGCCTCCTTCTTCAGCTTGACAGCATCCCTTACTTCCGGTGTCCACCACCGGGTTTGGGGATTGCTGCCACAATAGGCACCTGCGGCCTTAGAGCTACAGCTTTGGACTGCTGCTCCGAAATGGAGGTGGAAAATATGGTCCACTTGGACTCATCTGTTGAAGGTGTCCCTCACAATACGTTTGGGCCTGCCACGTCTGTCCGGCTTCCTCCCCCCGCAGGCGGATCCAACAAATCACCAGGTGGTGATCGGTTGACAGCTCTGCCCCTCTCTTCACCCGAGTGTCCAAAATATGCTGCCGGAGGTCAGATGACACGATTACAAGATTGATCATTGACCTTCGGCCCAGGGTATCCTGGTGCCAAGTGCACAGATGAGCACCCTTATGTTCGGACTTGGTGTTCGTTATTGACAAACTGTGACTAACACAGAAGTCCAACAACAAAACAACATTCAAGTGCAGGTCAGGGAGGCCCTACCTCCCAATCACACCCATCCAGGCACTGCTGTCATTGCCTACATGGGTGTAAAAGTCCCCCAGTAGAATGATGGAGTCCCCAGGTGAGGTACGGTGGTAATCCCCCCAAGGACCTCCAAGAAGGCTGGGTACTCTGCACTGCTGTTTGGCCCATATACCGATACAACAGTGAGAGACCTGTCCAAAGACCAAAGACGACCGAAAGACGCAGGGATGCAACCCTCTCGTTCACCGTAGAAAACTCCAACACGTGACGGCAGAGCTGAGAGGCTATTGGTAAGCCCACTCCTGCGCGCCGCCTCTCCCCACGGGCAACTCCAGAGTGAAAGAGAGTCCAGCCTCTCTTGAAAACGCTCCACCTCCCGCACCAATACAGGCTTCCCCCCAAGTGTAGTGACATTCCATGTTCCGAAAGCCAGCTGATCTGTCCGAGGGTTAGGTCGCTGAGGCCCCCCCCTTTCACCGCCACCCATAACACAAAGCACCGACCCCTTACGGCCTCTCCTGCAGGTGGTGGGCCCACTGGATGGCGGGCCCAAGTCGCCTTTTCGGGCTGTGTACCAAGACCCGTGGGCAGAGGCTCGGCCAACAGGTGCTCACTGGCCCCAGCCCCGGGCCTGGCTCCAGGGTGGGGGTCCGGTGACGCCAATCCGGGCCACGTGAACTTCCTTTGTTGTTTTCTCTTCATATGGGGTCCAGAGCAGCTTTTGTCTGACCTGTCACTTGAGACCTTTTTGCCTTGGGAGACCTTACCGGGGGCCCCTACAGCTGCTAGAGATACACACTCATATTCTCATGTCTGGGTCCTATCTGTCAGAAGTATTCTTGACTTTTAGCTTTTTCATCTTGAATGGTGGTTCTCATACACTCACCAATCCTTGGTCCCCCTTCATGTTGTACAGATTGTGTCCACGTTATGGGTCAGCAGCAATGTTCCCGCCAATTTTTCATACAGTATGTCTGAGCATATACACTAACTCCCTGCGCAGGATTTACTCCACCTCATCTCTTATCTCTGCTGAACTGTTAGCAACACGCTAAGCCGTGTGCTGCAATAGTGGGAGCAGTGTGCGAATGCACAAGAATGCAGCTTAGAGGGAATGTTGGTCAGCGGTTGGATGTTTCAGTAGCCTTTTGGGGATCCCTCATAATGAGTGCTGTCTAGCCCTGATTGGCTATTGTGGTTGGATCCATATTCTTAGGTGCAGATACATCTAAGATGGTACATCTGGCACATGAGATGCGTTCCAGGCTACTCATAACAGTTAACTTACGAGTTCGAGATTCACGAGTTACGACTTCAAACCGTTCTTGGCACCGCCATCTGCTATTGGTCCGTCATTTTTTGGTACAAAAAATACACTGCGTGACGTTGAACAAGGAAGTTGGAGTACTTGAGTACAATCGAGTTCACAGGCATGAGTTCACAGGTTTGGCTGTGACCCTGCCCACTTTTAACCGCCAATTTACCTGCTACTAGCCTGGAACGCAACATTAGCTTTTTTAGCCTAGAGGCATGACTCATACAGGGCCAAGTGATGTCCATTTCATAATTTTTACACTCTCTCTCTAACCTCTGCAACTGTGGGCTGCTTTCAGCTTGGCCATACACTAGGAACTATTGTTGTGTGATGCCACAGCTTCTTGATACCTGAAAAGGGTATTCAAGCAGTTGCAGAACCCATATAGCTCTGTCTATTTTACTTTGTTGCGTGGTCGGTTGATGAATTTGTTGGTCAGTTGGGCAAATTTCCTTCTGTCCTGACTAAGCCTGTTCTCTTTTTGCCAGTGCGAGAATGGAATTGAATATCATAATGAGACAGTAATATCAATTTCTGCATTATTCAGGTTTGATATTTTTTTAGCTCCTCTTGCAGCTATGCCGTGGTAGCAGTCAAATATCTAGCATATTTTCTGTAAGCTGCATCCACCCATAATCATGTCATGAATGTCTTTTTTCAATCTGATTAGGGTTCCTGTTTCCTGCCCCGCCCTGTCCCCTCCCCTTGCACCCCCCGATCCTACCCTCCAATCAGTTGGCATGATTGTCTTGTGTTCCTCCACGACTCTCCAGCGTGTTTTCCTTGTCCCAGTTTTCCCGGTTTCGACCTCGCCTGTCCCATTCGATCTTATTGTAGTCATGTAGAAGGGTAAAATACTGAATAAAATGTTGTGCAGCATCATGACTAGCTTCATTTCACTGTCACAGTTAACTTTACGTGCACATTTACAA
>OMPJ01039082.1:0-14371 GCA_900312935.1 Carapus acus | reverse complement strand
GAGCGTGCGTGCGCGCGCTCGCTCGCTCGCGAGTTGTGCTTATTACATTTTTCAGTTCAATGTTTATGTCCATGTCCCATCAGCTAGAGTGGCATTAGGGCACACAAACACGCACACACACACACACACACACACACACACACACACACACACACACACACACTCCTGATGTGGTGACAAATATGTGTTGTCTGGTGATGCCTTATTCATTTGTGGTTAATTTGATTATTAATGTCAGTGTGTAGTGATGATGTCATGTCTTTCATTGGTTAGGTGAAACTTTTCCATCAAATCAGGTCTTTGTTGACATCAGGAATCAGGAATCTTT
Source organism: Carapus acus (assembly GCA_900312935.1). Taxonomy (NCBI): domain Eukaryota; kingdom Metazoa; phylum Chordata; class Actinopteri; order Ophidiiformes; family Carapidae; genus Carapus; species Carapus acus. The sequence continues at coordinate 14,043 of OMPJ01039082.1, read as the reverse complement.
TATTGTCATTACAGCAATTGAATTGTGTAATGAAACTAAGGTGCTACATTCTGGTACAAGTAGTTCGAGTAGAGAAAAGAGGAAAGAGAGTTTCTATATACAGAAGAATGTAAACACACAATATATACATTACAAATATTGATATAAATAACGATGTCCACTGAAAATTCTCCATCTTTTGAATGCGTCTTTTTTTTGATGGGAGGCTTGGGAATAGTCACCTGTGTTCCCAGGGGTTTACAAAGTAAGTGTAGGACAGTGAGAGGAAGTTGATAAAACCATTCATATAATCAGCAGGATTCCTGAAATACATTAAACTTAGACGTGGACAACATATAACAAGACCTGTCCATTCTGTGAGAGTAATAAAAGAAAGAAAATACTGTCACACATGGCTGCCATGTGATCCAGTCATTGTCCTCCACAGTCCTGTTGGGCCGTGGTGAGACAAAAGCTCTATTAACGCTCGACATTTACGTATCAAGTGGTTAATGAAATCCATAATCGATGAAACTGCCCTACTTCCGATCTATTATGTGGGGAAGCCGCAGCGAAGCGGACATGACAATGCCGAGGCCCGTTTAATCATGAAAGATAATGAAATCCAGGTGATAGGAATCTGTAGCTGGTCGCTTTATGGGGAGGAGGGAATCCTTTGAGGGAAAATCACTGTTATCGCTCCCGTTTAGCACCGCTCTGAATGGATGCCCTGCGGTAGACACACATGGATAGGCCGTGCGCTCCCACTTTATGGCCTCTGATGAGCCGCGAAACAGAAGGAGCCACGATGGGGCTCCGCTTCAGCGGGCGGCTGCACGTGGTTATGCGATGCATTCATGGGTGCTGTTCCAGCTGTTTTACACTCGGAGAGCAGCTGTAAATCTGCCGCCGAGCGCCATCATAACATGGGAACATGATGTGTGTGTGCACCCAGCGGACTGCGAGAAGGAGACACGGGACTACAGCTGTAACCACACGGCGGTTCTTTGAATGTTGGGTCAGGGCAACGTGCAGCTGACAGGAGCTGTCTGCCAGATTTAAGCTCCGAATTTGTCACATTCGCACAAATTTACGTAAAAAGTACGATCGGTTCCACGTCATCTGCTCCAAATCACTGCCTAACATGCTGTTGAGCTGTCTAAAGCATTTCTAACTCACATCTTGCCTTGTCAATGCCTAGACGTATGATGTGCACTGACTGGGCAGTAGTAGTGGCAATGCGTAGCAGAAATAAGTAGTTTGTAATTTTTCAATAGTATAAATCCACAAAATGTGATTCAGACATTCAGCTTTATGTTGTTCGAAGTGGCGGCAGCGTTTTTCACACTTGTGCAGCAAATCTTAAATTGGGAAGTGCACTTGGTAAAATTAGCATTCAGTGTTTGCAGCCGAACAATGTGTGTGCTGGAAATAAGTCAGCACATCTGTCATACCTAGAATCACATGCTCAGTTTCTGCATATCACACAGGAAGTGCGTGTGTGAGTTGGTGGTCGTTACGTGTGTGTGTTAAGAAAAAACCTGAATAGCTTACGTAATTACCATTACATTCAAGTATTTATCCATTTAACAAGATGTCGAGTGGAGTGTGGAGTAGTGCATGCTGGGTAGCGACATGTGTGGGGATCGACTTGGCAATTGGTACTGAGGGTTGAAAAGCAAAGTGGCATTTACACTCTGATTCCACCTCCAGGATTTGGAAAACGTTTGGAATATAATCTTCCGTCTTCCACAACTTCACTGCGGTAGGGAAGGATTTAGTGCGATGTGTTCAAAGTCCTCCCATTTGCTCGTCTTTTAATTGTATGCCTTGAGGGCCCGCGTGCAGTGCACCTAGATTGGACATTTGTCATTCTCAAGGCGAGAGTCTTTGAGATACGCAACCAGGAATTCCCCAAGTGTCTAATTTTAACTTCTCTCCGCAGCAGGTACCAGACTTCAGTCGCGTTCCTCACCGAAGGAAAAAGACTAAACAAACCTCCATTACCCCCCTAAATGCCTCGAGTCTGATTTCAAACTCTCAGCTAAAATGATTAAAAGACACAAAACTAACATTGGACGCAATTAAAGACTCTGTGTCCTCTGCAGATGCCGACGCTTCGCACGTGTGTGTGTGTGTGTGTGAGACCACATGTGAAGCCTCTCACATGTGCCGCTGGGCAGCCGTCTGTGAGTCGGCAGCAAACTGCAGCCCCTAATTATGGCCGATTAGGTGTTTCTTCTCCTCCTCCCCTGAACCAGCCTGGTATTCCTCAATATGTCCGACGGGCCCCTGAGGGGATGGATCCCTGTCGGCACCGGTACTGGGCTCTGAAGCGTAAAAAGAGAGAGAGAAAGGGGGAACGAGAGGGAGAGAGAGGGAACGTGTAGAGAGTCGGGAGTCTTGCCTCATCAGCTCCACGACGTTATCTGGAACGGTCCACCGGCCTCCAGATGGAGCCGGATGCTGACGTGGACTTTTCCCACACTTGACAGCTGACGGCGAAGTGGATATGAAATCTTCGCTCAGAATTTGATGAAGCCGCGAAGTCGAACTGCATTGAAAGTTCGTGATCAGAGTGAAAAGAGCGCAAAGCAGTGTTGGTGCAAGTTTCCTTATCTAGTAATCCTCCTCCCAGTCTTCATATTTGACACACTTTATCTAAAAACGTAAATCGGAATGCGTCTAGTTGGACCATTAGCTAGCATTAGCTTTAGCTTAGTCTCTGAGGTGTCTGAGCGTGAGCACTAACTGACGCTGATTCCGGGCTGATTTATTCAAACATGTGAGAGTCCAGCTGGTGCAGAAATGGGACATAAACATTCTGTACGTGCAGTTTCTCACACGACACACTTCCCAGCCGGCCAGGCTTCACTCAGACAGCAGACAGAGGAAAATGGAGGATGAATGTACATATACATAAACTTCCTGAGCTCAGTGCTGCATTGTGAAGATTGATGTTGATGGCAAAAGTGTTGATTTAATCTTTTTTCTTCTTAAGCTTTTATTTCAGATCTTTATTTGCCACAAAAAATGAATTGGATGTTTGCCCTACAAACAATCAATAATAGTCACATTCGTAATTTGTGTGGAAAAAAAAGAGATTAGATAACTTTCATATTCGCGATTGACTGTATGACGCACTGAAATTTACACTGAGCAATTGAAGTGATATTTATTACCAGTAAGACTCACCCTAGCTATATATGAATTCACTCATCATCATTTTGGACAGAATTTATTTCTAAATAGCTGCCCCCAAAGTCGAACACATCATCCCGACATGTTAATGCGTTCTGCCTGAAACTCCTACGGCAATTGTTCAGTCAGTCAGAACTGAAGTGTTTATTTCAGATTTCCTGCTCGGACACAAATCCTCATGACAGCAGGCCTGGTCCTTGAACAAAGACACACATCCCATAATCACACACAATTAGCCGTGCAAGCCAGGTCCGTGCCGTGCTGGCTGGGGCCAGGAAGTCGTCGTGATGGCTCCTCGGGGGGCATCGGCTGGTTGTGCAGTCCGAGATGCTGGGAGAATACGGTGGGCATTTCCCCTTCTGGAGGATTTTGATTGTGTGAACGGCGCAACACAATGGGGGGCGGGGGGGGTGACACAGCAGTGTAATGTGGGTAAAGTGTGACGCCATGGATGACTGCTTCCTTTGGAGGGGTATGAAGGTGGGGGGGTTGGCGGGGAACCTTTTGCACTATGTGCAACCCACACAGAATGTTGCCCGGATGGAGGGACGGTGGCGAATTCCCGTATTGTTTAGAGGAGCGCGAGTTGCTAAATCCATATTGCTTTCATGTCTTTTATCTCGCTGGGCCAGCGGCGGCGAGTCTCTTCCCTTTGCGGTCGCTCACCGCGGCCTCCGCCTCCGCCATTGGGACGAATAAAGAGGCACGCCCACGCCATTGAGGAAGCGTCTGACCCGCGTCCGATCCACGTCCACTTTGGACCTCCCCGTCTTTTATTCATCTATTATCCCTCCTTCTTGGCGTCCACCTCCCTTGCTCTCCTCCTCCTCTGCGTCCAGCCTTCCCCCACTTCCTGGCTCCTTCCTGCCTCCTTTGACCCCTAAATGTTAGCAGATGAGAGGACACAGCACCAACAGTCATTCAGGCCGCTCTTAGTGACCATTGTGTGGCTTTGGCCAAGGCCCTCCTGCCCCACAGCTCCTTGCCCCCTTGCCCCTTTGCCCTTCCATGTCCAATAATGACACGCGGGGTCGGAGGTGGGAGGGGATTAAACCCACCCACAGTGGGTGTGAGTGTAAGTTTTATGGTATGATATCATGTTGCAATTTTGGCTTCAGTGGCACGATAGTGACCAGTAGCTTCTAAATATCGAGGATACTTCAATGGTCTTAGGGAAAAGCTGGTCTTTCATCTTTTAGAGAGGAAAGCGTACAAGAAAGTAGACAGAACAGATGAGCAACATAGATTGACAACCAATGTAAATGCAGACTCAGGTTGTACATTTCTTGATTATGCTTATGCAGCTCATTCTTCTACATTCTACAAAACAATGTACAAAGTCCATATTTTTTGTCGCCATGTATTTGTTTTTGCTGAATCTGGCGCGTGGCTGTAATATATGAGTGCCTTAATCCAATTTCTTCTTAAAAGCTTTGGACTGGTCTAATTTTTCTGGTCATTTCCTGATTGTCACCTAGTAGAATCATAGTGATTGGAGTTGGTCGGATCCCCAATCCAATAAAAGAATGTTCGGACTGTTGAGAACCAACCAGGTCCAGTTGATGATGCGACATCATGGTGGACACCTTGGAGTGGATGGTTAAGAAGCTATTTGAACATGTGGTGGTTGTGCACTTTTTTTCCCCTGATGTTCTGTGTGTGTGTGTGTGTGGCAGGGGGATCCTCTGCCTCCAGCCCTGGTGGAGCTGGTTAGAAGCAGCCCCATTTCCTCCTTCGAGGACCTTCAGCTGCTGCTGCTCACTGACTCCGTAGGTAAAGACTTTCAAATACTACCCCAACACCAAACCGCCAGAATGTTGAAACTCTTGCGCGATATGGAGCAGTTTCGCGGTTAAACTCCGGTTTGATTACATAGATTACCTGCATTCCATCGCTCTGACTGGGCCGACGCAGTTCGGCATTCTTTGGGTTTATGAGATCAAACAGTCAAACAACACACACCATGAAAATTAAATATTTGAAGTGACGTTGTGCAGATATTTCATGATTTCAGCAGCGGGTGAGTGACAATTTGCCAGGAAAGTCACACTGCTAGCAACTGGCTCTCTGCCCTGACTGGGATGTTTAAACAGCAGTAGGAACTGAATCAATGCAGACAAAGAGCAATGCATGATCTCTCTCTCTCTTTTTCTCTCTCTCTCTCTCTCTCACACACCCACCCACAGACATACACACACACAGGTGCACACACACACGGGGTTCAAAAATTGAGACAGCATGCAAACACTCATTTACACAGACACACATACACCCGTGTGTGGCATTAGCAGCTCCCACACCATTTTTTTTAACCCTCTGTAATTCTTCCTTCTTGTGCATTATTGCAGATATACAGTACTCAATCAGGCAGGCCTCACATCTATATTCTGATTTAATCTTGGGAGGGCACTAGATAGTCCCACTCAGACCCCTTCGCACAGGAGGTTCTCTCCCCAAAACGTTAGCTTGGAAAATTGGCGATTCGCCCCGCAATGTAGCCGATGGTATCGTGAACACAGTCAAAATTGTAGTATTTGCACTTAACTTTAATTCTTCCACTACACACACAAAACAAATCCATTTCTCACTCCAACAACCAATTGCAATCAACTCATAAATTGTTTTGTTGTTGCTCTGGCTTAGATGAGGAAGATGAACAATCATTGTCAAATGGAGGGCACAGACTACCAAGGAGCCTTGGTGAGTTCATCTAATGTGTGTGTGTGTGTGTGTGCATGGGTGTGCGTGCGCATGCATGTATGTGTTGACTGTTTCTAATTCCATATCATCAGCTACATCAGCATCAGATGAGGTGAATTTATCTCATGCCTTGAACATGCGCGCCCCATTATTATCACAATGTGTGTGTTTATCACATGAAGAAGGTGAATCAAAGGTCGCAGTGCCATCGTGCAGGATTCCTGATTTTCCTCATGACCACAAAGGTGCTCCATCCTCATTAGGAGAGGACTCGGAGTGATTTAGTCCGTTTGCTTTCGGGGTGATTAATGTGACAAGCATGATCTCAGTGACACGCTAAAATCCTTCCCACTCCCATTTCTCTCTGTCACCACAAAGCAGATGTTTGACGTTTCTTTAGAACTTGCGTCCCTGAGGAGACGCCGATGCCTCCAACCTGAATATAGCAGTGAACCGCTGCTCAAGTATTTTCGCGATCTTTGTTTCTAAATGCCCGGTGTCGTCTCGCAGACGCTCAGCCAGCCCAGCAGGCTCTGTGTAAAGTTCGCACAGAGGTGGTGGAGGTCACCAGGGCAATGTTGGATCGGAGCAACGCCAATTTCCTGCTATGGCCGCCCTGTGTGGAGGTGCAGCGCTGCTCCGGCTGTTGTAACACCAAAAGCCTGCAGTGCGTCCCTGTGGTCACCCACACCAGATACCTGCAGGTAAACAAAACAAAGCACGGACATGGGAACATTTTCAGGCATGTGAACTAAACTGAAATGTTTATTCTTTATCCCTGGAGGTCATGAAGATCGAGTACATGAACAAAAGACCGACTTACGCCAAGGCCGTGGTGTCGGTGGTGGACCACGTGGAGTGTCGCTGTCAGCCGGCTCCTCGAGCTCCGGTTGCCAAGAGGAAATCTTCGCGTAGGGATCACGGGCACAAGGAGCACCACCGCAACCAGACGCTCGGCCTGGCACACGGACGCGGCCAGGTACATGGGCAGGGGAGTGGAACGGAGCGGCAGGAGGTGGAGCTTTTTTTCTAGTAGTTGTGTCTTTGAGAAGCACATCGAACCTTTAATTGCTAGTCTGGGTGTCTGACTGGGACTTAGATGAAGATGTTGAGATGCCATTTCTGAGAAACCATGTGGTTGCTGTTTTGATTCCAGGCAGGTTTGGTTGTTTCCACCGCGGATGAAATACTTGTACCACAGAATTTGTTCCAGGTTACTGTAGTTAGTATCCAAACATGCAGGTGTGTCCTGTACGGACTGATTTATGTAATTTGACCCTGAGCTAAATCTCACTACATCTTATTCCACTTTAAAGGCCAACGGACACTCAAAAGATGAGCTCCATCAGTGGGATGAGCTGAAGCAGAACCAGAGGGTCCATCTACAGGACCTCCTGGAGCAACACTGGAACCCTCGAGGAGACACGTTCACTGAAAGCTACAGTCTGGCTGGGACGCCACGGCCTGGGGTACCGCACTGGACGCGGAACTCCACCGCTGTCGCCGATGACAAAGACAAGACTCAGACCGGGGAGGAGTTAGGGAGGAGACATGAAGGAGACGCAGATGGCAACATGGCGCTGGTCTCACTGGATATAAGTGACGCCGAGAGGGAGAGCAAAGGGGTGGATAGGAGGGTTCTGAACAGCAGTGAGGGGAGGACGACCACAGACCGGAGGCTGCCTTCCATTCCAAGGTACAACGCTGAGAACCTGGGCAGGGATGAAGGGACGTATGAACCAAGCCGACAAACCTGGAGCCTCTCACAGCCTTTTACGCCAAGTGGAGAAGCCCATTTAACTCCCACCAAGGCTCCCAGACAGAGATCCAGGGGCAGGTTCCGACCCACCAAAGAACCCAATCCGGATCCCTGGCCCCAGGGGAGGCAAAGGGACAACGAGACTCCTCAGGAGGAGAGAGCGCTGCAGGAGCAGGGGAGGAACCTGGAGGAGGAGGCCAAGGAGCTGCTGCTGCTCCACAGGAGGCTGGACCTGGAGAAGGAGATCTTGAGACAGCAGCAGCTGAGACGGGAAGAAGAGGACAGGGGGAGGGCAAGGGAGAGAGACGGGATAAGTCGACAGCACCCGCAGAGCAACCATCATCATCATCATCTTCAAACCTCAACACAGAGATCAGGTAACAGTGTTGAAGACAACACCCACATGAAAAAAAAAAAGATCATGTCATGTGATCGTTCTGTCATATCTTTACCATCATTCAGAAACGGTATCACCTACTACCACGGGAAGGCCGACAGCTCCTGCGGGACCCAGGCCCCCGGCCAACCCCCACGCCACAAGGAGAAGGATGAGGAAGAACCGCAAACGCATCAGCAAGGCAGCTATGAGAGCGATGCTAATGTAGGGGCGAGATCGATCCAGGTGAGTGTGGACATGCGGGGAATTTCTGGGAAATTAACCAACACACTACGCGTTTACCTTTGTGTCTGACTGGTGTGTGTGTGTGTGTCTATATGTGTTGTGTCTCTCTGTTCAGGACCGCAAAGCGATCTGGGTGTTTTCCGGGGACAGCCCAGGGATGCAGCAGAGTGACTCCCTTTGTAACTATTTATTTGCGTGTTAGTAACCTGCCCGTCCTGTGAGATCTCCCCCGATAACACTACTAATGAATGTCGGCTGAACCCTTCGCTACCCCTGTACAACACCAGAGGATCACAGGAGGAGGAAAAAGCAATGCAAATAGAGGGCAGAACTTTTCCAGAGATTAGCTGCCTACCTGAGGAACCATGGAGGGTTTCGAGACACCTTTCAGACAGTCCACGTGTGTGTGTCGAACCTCTAACCAAGTCCTCAGATGAAACACCAGCTGTGGGATCCCTGGAACTTAGTGCAACGTAGAAATTTCTGACTTGGAACTTTGTTTTTTGTGGAATTGAACAGAAGGAAAGTGCATTATCTACGATTGCTCCCCAAAAGCCGCAGTCGCAGGGTAAGGACCCATTATGACCTTAGAGCGAAAAGTGAGACACAACGTCTCTTCTGCATGAAAGACAACCAGGGAAAAGACCGATCAGACCCTAACAGTCACCGGAAGGAGGGTGGGGGCGTGGCAGCGTTTCCTTCCCAGCAGGCTTGATCCGTGCACACCACCATTCCAAGGCATTCCTGATATCATTTATTAGCTCATCTGGAACGTTCTCGTGTCTCTCTAACCCTATTTAATTGTATTTAACTGATCACAAACACTGGAATTTCACTTAATATGTTGCATTTCAGAGACTCCCTGGTTTCAGAATCCCCACCATGGTATGAAGACGTTCAAAAAAAGGGTTTCGCGTCATCCCATCTTTACACCGCCAACCTGACCGTGTGCCGTTTCTTATTTATTTATTCTGATGATCCACAGTGGACCTCTCACTGACTTACAAATACTGCGTACATGTGGTTGGAGTGTGTAACGATGATAATGAAACCCGTCCCCTGGCTCCGGCTATGCCTGGACGGGAAGAAGACGCGTGCGGTAGAGAGAAGCTACCACCGGGGGCAGAAGTGAGCATGTGTTGAATCACAGCCCGCGTCATTTCATATCAGAATGTCGATATGTAATAATAATACAATATTTTTCCTGGAAGACCATTTATACGCAAAATAACAAACGCAAATGTTTATGTCTAAACCACATAATTAAATACATGACAAATCAAAGTACAATGTCACTTGGAGAAATCCCTCATTTATCTACGATATATTTTGGGGTGAAAAATAGCCAAAAGGAGCCTGTACGTATTTGCAGCTCATGAGGCACAGAGAATGGGCGGCGGTGCTGGCACCTCTTTCACGTTTACCCACACAGAGGTGCGGGGTTCACTCCCGACTGCATCTGATCTTTGAGTTCTTAAAAATCTCGATAGACTTTACTAATCCTGAGGGATTTAGCTTCAGCTCATATGAGGAACACTGAGGGACGTTGAAAGATTCTGTGTTTTTCTAGAGGACACGTAGACGATGGGTCCCCCGGTAGCTGCAAAGGGAGGAATAAGGTGGTTTGAAAATTCTATTCAAATCCAATTTCTATCAAATTGACAGTCCTTGGGTGTCGGGGGTTTTTGTATTTAAAAACCAAGGTCACCTGCCCTGCACTTGTCTCCGATGCAGTTTTCTAGAATTAAGTTCTGCACATGAACTTGATCCTCTGCTTGCCAATGAGAGACAAAAAATTTCAGACATGAAATTAACCCAGGGTGTGGAGACGTGTGGAGGAGGAGCCTGGATTGCAATCAGCAGCCTCTTGGTTTGTAGAGTTAGTCAGTTGCAAAAACAATTGGAAACACCCAAACATCTAGATCTGTTATTTGCTCTGCTTTCATTTCAACCTGAAAGTTAATGTCTTGTAACCTCTTCTGGCCCGCGTGGGCTCCATACGTATTGAAGCATCTCCTCCCTCCTGCGGCCCTCCTGTCAATCTCACACAGACGCTCAATTTCTAAACAGCACAACATCTCCAAATTCAGCATTTAGGTGGCAGGCCTGTTTTCCCCCGGACGTCCCAACAACCCATGCAAACCCCTGCAAACCCCTGCAGCCTCCCAGGGGACAGGAAGGAGGACTTTGTGGAGGCCTGATAATTGTCTCAAACACACACACACACACAGAGGTCAACTGCTGTAACTGTGTGGGTGTGTTAGAGAGCAGAAAAGGTGTATGTATTTGAGTGTGAGTCAGCGCATGTGAAGACACATGATGCTCCACGACTGCTTGAGTGGAACCACACAGGCTCATGGCTGAAGTTTAGAGAGTATTGTCTCTCGGGTGGTGAAAACAATCATATAATTGTACGGTGAGCTTAAGCTCATAATTAGTCAAAAGTTCCGTCATATCGGTTGGATGAGTTAATTTTCAATGTGAGGCAAGATAGCAGCGGGTCAAAACGTGAAGCAAACGTCATCTGGAATAGCTAAATTGGGATTGAGATTTATTGCGTTTTGCTGGATTCATGCTATATTTGGTTTGGCACGGCGTCGAACCTCACGAGGAGCTTCAAAATGCAGGTGAGGAGATTCTAAATCTGGAGCGAGAAGGAGACAAATCTCAGCTCTGCATTCGCCCACCAAACCACAGTCATGTGTATTAAAAATCATTTACAGCAAGAAACTCTACAATGGTGTCTTGGTAGTGTGTGTGCACGCGTGTGTGTGTGTTTTCGCAGCCTCTGTGTAGGCTGTGTGTGAACGCTCGGTGCAGACTGGGGGCAGCAGGCTGTGTGTTTCACACCAGCAGCCAAAGTAAACACTGTGAGTATCGTGGTAAATACAGTGGCGATGCTGGATTTGACAACAAATTGTCAAAGCGGTCCAGCGCTGCTGTGTGGTGTGTGTGGACGCCACAGGTTGAGAACCACTTGAGCCCTCGCAAGGCTACGCGGTGTCCAGAAACTGGGGTTGATTTGGAACAATTGAGCGAAATCCTGGGAATTCTTGTTGATTGCACCAACAAGGTGATTCCCACCTGCGTCCTCCGGCCTCCGGCCGGCTGTGGTCCCGCGCCCTCATCCTGTCCCTAAGACTGTCCCCCTCCCTCTAACCGTCTGAGGAAACAGCCGGCCTTTGAACAGGAGATTACACAAGCATCCGTGTGGCGGCGCACACTCCCCACACCTTCCACCGCTTTTATTTTCCTGTTTTGATAGGCGACACAGGACTGGGACATGATGTACACAAGATGGCTCCTCGTCCAGCTTTGATACACACACACACACACAGAGTGAGAGACACGCACATGCACAGACACACACAGACACAGAGGGATGTCAACACCCACCATCTTTCTTAATTTAGCATCTCAGGCTCTTTATCTTAACCATTGTGACGATCGGCATCACCCTCTCACACACTCGCTCACTTGCTCACTCGGCCCAGAGAGAACAATGGCCCTCTGACAGCAGACTGTAACTCAGAGGAATGTGTATGTGTGTGTGTGTTTTCGGGTGTATCTGAGGGGCCTGGAATGCAGGGAAAACACCAAATCGTCACCCTTCGCCTTCCATCTTGGGGTCAAGGGCAAAAACACTTGCCCAGGCGAGCGTTTCTCTGTGTTTTGCCGACATTCTGTCTAAGACGATGTGTGTGTGTATGTGTGTGCCCGCGTGTGTCAAGGCGCTCTGCACCTCATCAGACAGGAAGTCGTACCTTGCGATGGGCTGCGAACACAGGAAGTTGATATCAGTGTGCCTGGAATTCCTGCATTGTGTCCCTGGTGCAGACGAGAGGCTCTGATGTTTCGTAAGAGGACAACGAAACAAGAAAAAGACACACAAACACCCTCACATACACACACACCTGGAACGCACAGGTGTTGTGGCGATGTGCCTCTGATACACCTTTCGTTAATATCAGATCCCAGGATTTGTGCTGCTCCTTATTGATGTTTGACTTTTTTGACATTCTGTAAATTGCTATCTATCTATCTATCTATCTATCTATCTATCTATCTATCTATCTATCTATCTATCTATCTATCTATCTGTCCATGAGTCAGTCAATCAATCTATCCATGAATCAATCAATGTATTTATCCATTAATCAATCAATCTGTCCGTCCATGAATCAATCAATCAATCTATCCCTGAATCAATCAATCTATCCATGAATCAATCAATGAATCCATGAATCAATCAGTCTATTTATCCATGAATCAATCAATGAATCCATGAATCAATCAATCAATCTATCCATGAATCAATCAATCTATCCATGAATCAATCAATGAACAGTGGAACAGTGCCCTTGAGCAAGGCACCGAACCCGAATCTGCAGCTCGCGTTCCATAGTGGACTCCCCCTGAAAATAATGACCCAAAACACAAAGTTGGACATATTGAATCACACTCCACACACCGGGAGACTGTCAGTGTTTCCTGTCCACATTGTGTAACTTCTAGAGATGTCCGATAATGTCGGCTCACCGATATTATCGGCCCGATATTAGCATAAAAATGTAATATAGGTATCGCATTTTTTTGCTTTAAAACCGATAAAATAAAAACCGATAAAAATACAATAATGCTTGCGTTACACTGAAATAGTGCCTATGCGCTCCTGAAGCGTTTACCGGCGCACATATCGGTATCGGTAAATTGAGAGTTGGACAGTATCGGCATATCGGATATCGGCAAAAAAGCCAATATCGGACATCCCTAGTAACAACTGGAGTCTGAGATTCACTGCAAGCGTTTTACTTGATTTACAGCATCAGACTGGGCAGTCGCTGCTTTGCCGCAACATAAACATCAAAGAAATAAATACAAATGCACACAAATTCTAGCCATGGCATTGGCGACAATGTTCCAACTCACACACACGTGCTCCACCGCACTGAAGACGCGGCCAGTCACACAGACGTGCTCTGTGAGATTCTCTCTCTCACACACACACACAGAGAGAGAGAGAGACAGAGAGGGAGAGAGAGAGTATATGTGTGTGTGTGTGTACGTGCTGGACAAACAAATTTCATTACACGCACTTGTGCTCCTGCAGAAAAGTAGAGAAAAGGTGCACAAAGCAAATCAAAAAAAAAAAAAAAACCTCATTCATGGGGAGACTCATTAATTCAAGAGTTGCGAGACCCTCTGTGGAATTATTGTGCTTTAAAGAAACACACTGGAACTAAAACTTTCCATATTTGTAAAGTGAAACTCCTCCTGATTGTTTGTTCGTGTTTCATCTGACGTGATTGTGCCAGACATTTAACAAATCAGATGTTGATTGATCCACGTCACGCTTAGCGCCCTCTCTGCATATCCTCTTTCCTTTGGCGCCCTCAAGAGGTCTCAGGGGAAACGGCAGTAACCCAAGGCCAGAGTGGCGCCCTCCTGAGGCAGTGCAACGTACGGTTCACAGGTGGGGGCCATAGCAGGTGGCTGGGGGTGCAGCTGGAGGTCTGAGCCCTGGTTGTACTGCTCAAGGATGGTGCTGGGAGACACAAGGTCGTCCTGGGTGGACTTGGACATGTTGTGGGCGGGAGACACGAGGTCCTGTCTGGACATGGACGGGTTGCTTGTCGAAGAAACACGGTCCTTTGTGGGGCAGAGGATGCTGTGTGAGGGACACAGGAGGTCCTGAGTGGATCTGGAGATGCTGTGGTTGGGGAGGAAGAGGTAACCTTCACCATGGGGGGTGAAGACATGAGGACAAGGAGACGAGGGGGTC
>OMPJ01039081.1:0-19351 GCA_900312935.1 Carapus acus | reverse complement strand
TTTTTACAGCATTGGAAAACGTTGAGAATCTTTGTGTCACATTTTCCCTCCCATAAAAAACATATTAAAACGTAAAAATTGCGTTTTTCCCATTTTTATCCATTGTCACACATTTTTGAAAATGCTCCAGGGGAGCCACTAGGGCGGCGCTAAAGAGCCGCATGCAGCTCCAGACCCCTGACCTACTTGCTCGACAAAATGCAGAATTTGGTTCCGGCTCAGAGAATCAATTTTTCACTCGGGTTAATAGTCAAAAGAAATTCCACAATTCCATGTGGAGATTTATTCAAATGTATTTACATTAAATGGAATATTTTCATTACCTTTTTTGATTCACTGGAATCAAAATAGGTATCAGTATAAATAACTTTAAGTATCAGTTGTGTCTGTGTGTGTGTGTGTGTGTGTGTGTGTGTGTGTGTGTGTGTGTGTGTGTGTGTGTTTGTCTGTGACACTGACAAATCTGACACCAGTGATCTGCCCATATTTCTGTCATCGTAGAAATATGAATGTTCATGTTGATAGTACACACACGCACACACACACACACACCACCCACTGATCACATTACATCACCACCATGTCCTTTAGCTTGGAGCCCCGCCCACAGGTCCGCTTTAGGATTTATTCGCCTTCGTATGTGAGCCCGGTTGCTGTATTTTCAGCTTTCAGCAGCGCTGAAACCGAAGCCCGCTGCGCTGCGCTGTGGAACCTTAGACGCTCCTATAAATAAAATGGGCCGCGCTCCGTCAACACTCGCCTATATGGCGTACGGAATGATTAGCTCATGGCCAGAGCGCTCTGATCTTACAGCACGCAGCCACAACTATTTTCTGTCATCTCCTGTCAGAGATTAACCAAGCGTGTCAAGAATTTGGTCTGTTGGGAATTTACGATATAATTTGATTGTTCTGTGTGGCCGGCTTTATTTTTAAATGAAGGCCCTGTTGATACATAGGGCTGCAGAGTAGGGGACATATGTACCGTAGATACAACAGCATTTAGAATGTCTTCTCGTGGATGTCAGATTCTACAAACTGAGAGGACGAAGAGCTTCAACAGATTGTCGACACGTGCATCACGGGGTGCAGGAGTGAGTTGGGACGCTTGTCCACAGACTGGTGTCAATAGGGCCCTGTGGAGTGTGCATGTATGTGGATGTGGACACAGGTAAGTATGTTTTCTCCTCACATGGGGAGGTACACATAGTGGAATTCTGTTTCCTGTGAATCCTGTAAATCAAAAAAAAAAGAGCCAAATAAGTCTTTATGTTACCCAATGATATCCTGAGTATTCTCCACAGGATTGAATGAGTACATTGATACAATGATATTAATCAGCATTTAGTGGCTCTTAGGCAGGACAAACACCAATTGTTACATATCTACCCTTCTCAACATCCCGTTGGAAAACAAAGAACAACAAAGTGACTTATGAAGCCGTTTATTTCAAGAGTTATTTGGTGATAATGACACAGGAGAAAATGTGAGCGGCTGTCGGGATAAATCCAAATGTGGTCCGCTGGGACGGCCTGCCGGTGTGCCGCAGGCTGAGGTGCTTTTCGTCTGACGGGATGATTAAATGACATTTTGGCAGAAGTCTGCTGGACCACGGCCAGGCAGCCATTACAGGGAGTGTGTGATTGTGCACTTTAGGGCCTTTTTTCCTGACTACAATGCAACAGCGCTGCCAGGGAAAAATAGGGGGCGGGTGGTTAGCAAACGGTTAGCTAGCTAGCTGGCTAGATAGATGGAAGGAGAGATGCATGGATGGATAATGACTAGCAAGCTTGCAGGATAGATAGATAGATAGATAGGTAGATAGATAGATAGATAGATAGACAGTGCTGACTGAGTGAAATACTTTGTTATGTCTCACCAATGGTTAAATTTCCCCTGGTGGCTATTAGCGGGACTGCAGCTTTGGGCCCACAGCTGCTGGGAATCAGCTGATGGTGAAGCTATTTCTGCCGTCCTGCAGCTGATGGCGGGACGCAGGCCACTGAATGAGGCATAACGGTGCCTTATTTTGATACTGGAGATGTTAAATAAGGATCAGACTGCCAAACGTAACTGATATTTCACGAATTAACACTGGACTCCCCAAATATGAGCGCTAATGCCAAGCTCAGACGGGGCGACTGGGAGCCCCAAATCATCGGGAACGGCTCACGTTACACAACAAGGCCCCGTGTGATTTAGGGGGGGACGAGCAGAGGGGACAAATCACAAGATACAGTCTTGTGATGAATGCATCAGAGGTGATGATCAGCGTGTGAGAGAGAGTGAGTGAGTGAGTGAGTGTGTGTGGGTGTGTGTGTGTGTGTGTGTGAGAGTGTGTGTGTGTGTGTGTGTGAATTGTTATGCAAGATGTGAGAGCACATAACACGACATACACGCCGAAGAACATTCGCGTTGAGCTCAGCCGAGGTGGTTTTAGTCCCATACCAGAGATGAATTCCCCATAAAAAGGATTAAATTTGCATCATATTCATTGTTTTTTGTATTGCCTCTTAATTTCATGCCGATTCCAATTTGTCTTTAAAGCTGACGATATTGTTAATTTCCTATTAACTCTCCCCAAAAATGATCCTTTGAATTATTTATAGATTACACCCATATATTATACATAGTGACTGTATCATAATAGGACTACATGTCCATATGGGGGATTATATCGTGGATTTTGTATTGTAAATCAATGTTTCACTGTCATTAACACTCCTAAAGTAGATTTTTCTTTGTCTTTTTATCAATGTATTGATTTGTCAATCTATCAATTGATCAATTGATCAGTCTGTCTGTCTGTCTGTCTGTCTGCCTGTCTGTCTGTCTACCTGTCTGTCAATGTCAGACTTTGCCTGTGTACATGAGTCGATTTGGCACAAATTAAATTGAGATAGTCAGTATTGTGGCCTTGGTGGACCGTTTGCTGTCGCCACCGGCTGGGGCTCAGTTGAACTATTTCCTGGGTACAGGTACCCTGGGCCACGCCCATGCCCTTTTTTGGACTTCCTTTCCCCGTTTCAACCCAATCCCTCAATCAGTCTCAGCACCTGTGTGCCATCGGGGCTAAATGAGTGGGATCTAAGTGACTGTATGCTGGTTTTTGCGGTTGTCGGATCGTGAAAGGTTCCTGTTTCAATTATTTTGTACTAGTCTGTCTGGTTTTTGACACTGCCGGGTTCTGGATTCTGTGTTTTACCTGGAGGTCATATTTTCAGGTTCTGTTCATGTCTGTATGTCTACCCTTTCTTGACCCTTCTGGGTTCTGTTTTTTTCTGGGTTCTGAGTCCTGGTTCACAAGGTTTCTTCCAGTAGAAGGGGTGTTTTTCCTCTCCTCTGTTGCAAATGGGGGATTTGTTGGGTCTCTGTATGTAAATCTCTACCTGCTCTATCTTGGAAAGCACTTGAGATAACTTCTGTTATGAATTGGCGCTACACAAATAAACCTGAATTGGATTTTTGCCTGAGGGTCAGAGCCTTATGTTCTGTACTTGCCTGTCTGCATATTTTTGTGCAGGGGACAATTTCTCGATTCTGGTTTTGCCCAATTGGCTACTAAGATAAGTACATTCCTGTTCTGCATTTGGGTCCTGCCCTGAGTTTCCTGACAGAACTAATGTAGGAGGGAGAAGAAACAGCATGATGCAACATAAACAAGCTGATTCTTAAATGGCGTTTTTTTGAAGCTGTCATTGTTTGAGGATCCTCTTGTTTTCTCTCTCTCCGCACGTGTTGTGGTGTTCATGTGCGTCCAGCACCTTGTAGTGCCGCCAACTGCCCGGGCTGCACACCATGGAGAAGGCCAAAGGTCAAAGGTGAGCAGATAGGGGGGGATAGGATGTCTCCCATTACTGAAACGCTCCTCAGAAATCCAAGCAGCCGTGTTACTCGCTCTGCCCGTCCCACAGCGCCACACCTGCCCCGCGCTGTCTGAAATCGCAGCGCGACCCAACACCATAGCGCTCTGGACGATTTGACAGTCGCCAAAGCACGCCGGAGACTTCTGTGGCCTTTACTGTGGACTCTGTGTCTCGCTGAGGGATTTGTTTGAGTTTGCGCGGAGTTCCTGTTCTTCAAATCATGTCTCCAATTACATGCGGGGTGACTTTTTAGCATCACAGTTGAAAATACTTGATGAAGCAGTGATGACAATTTGTGCAAGCCACTCCAACATGTGAACAGGTTGGCTAAAACAAATTAAAGATAGCCTTTTTCGGGCT
The DNA here is from genome assembly GCA_900312935.1 of Carapus acus. Lineage (NCBI taxonomy): Eukaryota > Metazoa > Chordata > Actinopteri > Ophidiiformes > Carapidae > Carapus > Carapus acus. The sequence goes on along the minus strand of OMPJ01039081.1, from coordinate 15,126 downwards.
GAAATTGTGTCCACATTGCAGCTGACCAGTTTCCCGACTGCATGTGAGCCCTGTGGATTCTGCAGCCCAGATTTAACCGTCATCTTTTGCCAAAAGATGTAACAAACCCACCCATCAGCTGATTTGTTGGCACTTAGATTAATAGCGGCCACATTAACTTAATACGAATATTTATTCATCCAGGCTCGAGTAAGACAACATGCGAGTAGAAGAGACAGACTGAAAATTGTAAAACATTTCCCTTCAGTTTGGCAGGCCGCTCGCTTGGCAGAATATGAATCAACATAATGTATTTTATTCTTTCTACATCCACCAGGGTTGCAGACAAGTTGACACTTTATCCATCTGATCTCCTCTCCTGCATCAAGCCCTCTGAAGCCTTAAGCGCCTCATCACCTCTGAGCTGGAGCCTTTGGTGAGACGAGCTCAGCTGGAGCTTCTTGTCCTGCTGGTGTGAGGGTGACTGTCACACACTGTCCGTCCCAGCCTAACTAGAGTCCAGCATGGTCCTGGCTGATGTCCTCCTCACTGCCCGTGAGAGGATCAAAGAAAGGTCAGGGTTTTAATTAGGCGAGACAAGATTACCGTCCGGGGCCAAAATGTGTGTAACTCACTTACTCTGTCCAGTTTCCTACATGTTGGCCTGTCGGTGCTTCACCTGATGCTGTGTGCACTTAAAGAACTCGAGGGAAACGCTGGCGACTCCCCCTGATAACTGAAATCGGGCGTAGGAGTAGAGAAGATAAAATCAGATTGAATGATGCTTCTCCCCGAAGATGTTCACCTGGTGTAGCAGCACAGCATGACGGGATACAGGCATACAAAGATATTTGCAAAAGAAAACAAAACTACAGACATTGTGTACAGGAGGACGATACGTTCAAAATTATTCCAAATATCTGTGTAGGTGTCGCAAAGAATACTGTCCTTGGGGTGTTTGTCATTGCACCACTGCAATCTGTGTGTGTTCACATTTGACGGATCAGGTTTAGAAGTAGAGGGCAAATGTCATGTATGCATGTCAGCATCTAAGACATAGACCCTCTACAATCTCCTTGTTTGAGTGTGAAAATGTCTATTTGATATTGAAAATGTTAATTGTATATCTTCATCCATTTTGAAATATACAAGAAAATGTTCATAGTAGGGATGTCCGATATTGGCTTTTTTGCCGATATCCGATATGCCGATATTGTCCAACTCTCAATTTACCGATACCGATATCAGCCGATACCGATATGTGCGCCGGTAAGCGCTTCAGGAGCGCATAGGCACTATTTCGGTGTAACGCAAGCATTATTTTATTTTTATCGGTTTTTATTCTATCGGTTTTAAAGCCAAAAAATCCAATACCGATATTACATTTTTTGACAATATCGGGCCGATAATATCGGTGGGCCGCTATTATCGGACATCTCTAGTTCATAGTCTTTCCTTAACTCTCCTGATAAACAATTTACGTACTAAACCTTCAATGTGGATGAATTGTTTGTGTGTGAAATGAGGATTGTGACAAAGAAATGAAAAGAATATACTGTACATTGACAACATTCCGATTAGAATTTGCTGGGAACCTTGACACGCACATACCAATTAGCGTTTTATGTAGTGCATTGATTTGCTGTTTCAGGCGCACAATACATTATCATCATATTAATACACAGAGAAGCATTACAAACAAAGCACATTAAGTCTTCATGTTACACAGGGGAAATGAACTTCACAGGGAGCCTTGCATAGGTGCAGTGCCAGAAAGATTAGAGAGAAATTCATCAAGTCTCCTGTCACCTGCGTTACTTACAGTATGTGTAGGGAGTTAGTTGTATTGTAGCGCTGTTTTCTGGCCATCTTTTCATTTCCCCCGAACGATACAATTATGCATTATATGTCAAATAATTAATTCAGGGATGTGTTTATTGATGGCACTGGAACTGTGAAATGTGCAAGTCATCACATATTGCATGAACAAAGCAGGAACAAAAACAACTGATCTCATTTTGTGTGCTTTATTTATGCGTTGTTGCGCTCTAGCGGCCGCTAAGGGAATAGCAGCGTCAGCGTACAGTCGGATGCTTTTCGGCAGCGACGCGATTTCCATCATGTAAACAGAACAACTCGACTAAAACCTGCACATCGCGCTCAGATGTAGCCGCATGATTGGGCTAAAAATGGTCTTACTAGGTAGAAACACGTTCAAAAACACAATCAGAAACACAATCATTACCATAAAATTTTGTTTAAAAAAGCAAACAATAAATAAGAATGCAGAGTGTCGCAATCATTCACAATGCTTTCTAAGTTTTGTGTGCTTGTAACAGCAGTGCTACAGCTTCAACTGTTGGTACTACCACCACTAGAACAGCCCCTACAGCATACCACTGCAGTACTAACACCGCCACTACTCCTAATCCTGCTGCTACAGTAGAATTACCACTCTGACTACTACTGTGTACAAGTAGTTGATGATGATGATGATGATGATCACAATGACAGTGATGATGGACAAAAACAGAAAGACGAAAGTCAAAATGAGGTGGCGGAGAAAATTTGGTCCTCCAGCCCCAGGTGGACCTGCTGGCCTCCCCTGGTGAAAAATGTGCTGTGGGCAACTCGGCGGTGACGTTGGGAGTGAGCGGCACCATCCGAAGGGGTGAAGTCAGGACAGGGTATTTACGGTCCAGCCACGCTGACCTTTGATATGGTGGACATTGAAACAGGATCACAGACGGAATAAAATCACGTCGGGCAGCAGGAAAAAGGCTCTGCTGCACTAATCCACATGCATCTCGTCCTTTAAAGTCTTATTTTAGAAACCACGGCACAAGCCGTCCTGCTTGGGTGTGTGGACACAAACCATGGACATGTGATGCAAATTACACAAATACTCTCCAGTATGTAGAAGTGTTGTAAACAAGAAAAAACATGACCAAAATATCAGCCATTCATTGAAGAATCTACCTTGCAGATACTGAAACTTGTTTCGAGTTCAATGTGTTGTTGATGTGTTATGTAATATTCTCTTTGACGATCCTGTTCTTGGATAGGTGAATAATGGCTCACCTGTTCTTGGACAGGTGAATAATGGCTCACCATGTTGTCCCTCAGGGATCGATTAAAGTATTTGTCATAGTTGTCATAATTCAGACCTTGACTTCACTAAGTCAAATCAGATGGCATTAAATCAATGAGAGGAGTCAAAATGCTGCTGTTAGAACATGGCAGCTGTACGTGGGATATCAGAGGTGTATTTGGAACCCCATCAGATCATTTATACCAAATATGCTGGAATCAAAAACACCATGCTTTTTATTGTCTTGATGAAGGAGAGATGTCTATTCAGCAGAATGATATATTCCTGAGGGACTGTGGATGATTCCAGAGGGAACCTGCTTCTTTGACCCATACTCATCATTTGAGGCTCGGTGGACTGCTCAGTTAGGGCCGGGAACAGGTAGAGTCAAAGTCTTGCTCAAGGACACGTCGGCGTCTGCCTTATATTTGAGCAATGTGGGATCAAACATGCATCATCTGGCTTTAGGATGACTGCGTACCCTTGGGGCCATGTTGTAGTTTGACATACGTCAACCCAAAACCACCGCCTGGGGATTGATTATCATCTTTGACTGGACCAAACAAGGGATGTCCGATATTGGCTTTTTTGCCGATATCCGATATGCCGATATTGTCCAACTCTCAATTTACCGATACCGATAACAGCCGATACCGATATGTGCGCCGGTAAACGCTTCAGGAGCGCATAGGCACTATTTCAGTGTAACGCAAGCATTATTGTATTTTTATCGGTTTTTATTTTATCAGTTTTAAAGCAAAAAAATACGATACCGATATTACAATATTATCGGACATCTCTGGACCAAACCATTTTATTTTGTCTATTTTTGTCTTGTCTTTCTTTCTTTCCACCCTTTTGCCTCTGAAAGAGCCCAGCAAAAAGATTTCCTATGTACTGATCTGGGCCGCTGGTTCATGTACAAACGGTGAAATAAATACCTTGAACCTTCAACCTTGTCTATTACTACTTCAATCAAACGCACATAATGCTATCACGACCATGCACTATTACACACCCAGCAGAGCACTTAGAAATATTGAGTTTTGTAAGTTCCACTTGTAATGTCTAGATGGATGCGTGATCCTCAGCAGCTGGTCTTTGAGGCCTCAGTCGTGGCACTGACAGCCACTTGTGGGTGCACCCTGTTCTTGTGGCAGCCAAAAAGCCATGCCGCCTTCCTGTGGCGGTACCGCTTGGACAGCAGCACGTACAAAACTGGGTTGATGCAGGGGTGCAGGTACTGCAGCACAGTACAAACAAAGTAAAACATCTCCCAGGCCTGACCGTGGCGGTAGAGGCCCAGGTACACGCACAACTCCAGGACGTAACCAGGGAGCCAGCACAAGGAGAAGGTGGCGGCAGCCAGGAACACCATCACAGAAGCACGGCGGGTGTTTCTGGCACTGGCCACCGACATAACCGGACTCTTGTGGAGAAACACGGCCAGCCGGACGTAGTTGAAGGCAATCACCAGCATGGGGAGGAAATAGTAAAGTACAAACTGGCTCAGGACCACCTGGTAATGGTGCTCGTGGATGGTCGGGAGGCAGAAGGTGAAGTTGGCCAGGCTCGGGCTCAGGCTCTCCTTTGTGGCGAACATCCGCAGCGGCAGGCTGATGAAGAAACTCATCGCCCAGACCAAGACGAACATGAGGACCACCAGGTCCATGGTGGGCGGGTGGTAGGGATTGGTGATGATCATGGCCCGGGTCACGGACACGGCGCAGAGGGAGTAGGTGCTGGCTGCCAGGCTGAAGGCCAGGAGGAACTGGTAGATCTTGCAAGATACGTCGCCCAGGGGCCAGGAGTAGCTGACGGCCGAGTGCAGGGTGAAGGGAATGAGCAGCAGCGTGAGGAAGTCGGCTAGCGTCATGCTGAGCAGGAGGATGTCCAGGCGGTTCTTACGCAGCGTGTTGTACTTGGCAAACAGGGAGAAGACCAGCAGGTTGGCACAGAAGCCTACGCCCAAGATGACACCGCAGGTGCAGGCGAAGATTAGGCCGTAGGTGTTGGGAGACGCCATGTTCTAGCACCGCTACGGCCTTAAGACGGAATACTGCGCTTTATTTTGCTCCTGCGGAGGAACATGAGTACACAAGATTAAACAAACGACCAACGGGATCTGACCCGGGTTTGGGGTTTATGCTGCCGTGTGATTCAAGGAGTAGGAGGAAGGGCAGATGAAGGTCTGCGAGGGCGATGGAAAGAAGCAAGAAAAACAAGTGCAGGGAAGCGAAGACATGGAAAACATACATATGAGCTTCCAACATTTCACTCCCTGTGAAAGAAAACCCTGTGTTTGATATTTCGACAAAAAGTTCAAACAACCCCTCAAACGAACACAGCCTCACCTACCGAGGTTCCTCCGGGCTGAGGATTTTCATAACGGGAAGGCAAGGCACATCGACCTGTTACGGAGTCCATCCCGTCAAAGCTCGTGAAAGAGAGGCCAGCTTGCAGCCGAGGCCATTACAGTTGTGATTGGCGACAGCAGATGGGAGGAAGACAAACATCACTCGGCCCCAAATCAGTTCAGCTCCACTGGGTTTAAAGGGAACCTACCTCCGACCAGCAGGAGCCCACAGGACAGAGGCAGTGTCTATGCGCCTGTATGTGTGTGTAGTGTGTGTCTGAGAGGGGAGTGGATAGTGTGGAACCAGCCGATTTAGGATCGTTTCCCCACACCATCCCCAAGATCTGTAGAGTGGGATCTTTTCTCCAAATATTCACAATGTACCTTTTCTTTTGTTCCGACCAGGCTTGTCCCCCAGTGGAGCTCCTCACCTCTCTCCCCCATTTGATTGATTTCCTTCCTCTTTTTTTTTATGGTTATCTTTGTCTTTCCATGGCGTTTATGACTCCGTCAGCTAATGGCCCAGCGCGCTCCGCCGTTCTAAGCACAGGATGTCGCTGACACCGCTGCGCTCGCTGTCCCGTCCATTATCCTTCAGCCAACAGCTGTTAAAAATGTCACATGTTGTCAAGTAGGACTTTGGCAGCTCGGCTGCACTCCGTCCAAGCGGAAGGTCAACAAAAAGTCTTTATTTGCCTCAATTAGGCGGTGACTGTGTTTTATTTCTCCTCGCCGAGTGGGGAGACAGCTATTTCTTTTTTCTTTTTTTGTCTAATTTTCCCTCTTCTCTTGCAGTCACGCCTCCCTCACACTTTTCTGTTTCCCTCTCCACCCCACGTCCAAATTCATTCCCCCTCTCATCGCTGGTGTCTTCACTTTCCAAAGGCCATTTTTCTTCCTCAGCTCATCCGAGTCCACCACAATCCCAAAGGACTGGAGACACACAGTTTCCACAACTCAACACTCCTCTGTAGAACATAGCAAACACTAAAACACATTTGACTCGTTGTCAAGAGCTTTTTTTCTTTAAACTCTCTGTGATACATTTTTCCTGTCAGACAGCAACTTTTGCTTCCAGTCAGGCCGTTGTTAACCTCCTACACATGCTTACAGGCCAGATGATAATAAAACATGGGATCACAGCTGTGAAATGTTCATTTCGGCTTTTTTAGGACGTCTTTTTCGAGCACACCTTAGTAACAAAGACACTGTGAATCGTGTTATTTCTAAAAGCTACAGTTTAATGTTGGATTAACTTGAAACATGTACAGTTTGCCCTCAGTGCAAATGAAGAACATTAAATGCGCCCCACAGCCCCACAACTATCTATAAAAATAAAAATAAACTATGAAATGGTGGAAGTGGGTGTGTTGAAGCCTCCAATAAGTTATCTACTTATCCATCAAAACGCAGGAAAAGAAAGTGGGGTCATCGAGAAGAAACTACCAGTCAACCACAAGAGAACATGTACAGATTATAACTAAAGTGCATTATGGGAGTTAGTCAGCAGCACCGTGATACATTCACACAATAAATATTAACTTTCAAAATGAAATAAATTATGGCAGAACGGCAGAACGGAGATTTTCAGCCTGCAAAGAGCTCAACCAGCCGCGGATCTCTCGGCCTCCCAAATTTGATGTGAGGTTGCGATAATGTATGTACAAGTAATAAATATCGCCCCCGCCCCCAGGCCCACATGTGGACACAGCTGCTAGGAGATCAAACGTTCGGAAGTATGTTTGTAGCATGTAGGCGATTGTAATAGAGGTGTATAGCTTCTCCAAATAAATACACACCCAGCGAGAAGGTTCAATGTTAGCTCAGAAAATCCCCAAAATATGTGAAAACAAAGGAGGACATACTAACAGGTTATCATACAAGCAGAGCCCGAAGGTCAAAAAAATAAGAAAGTCTCTCAGAGTCCTGCTGGACGCCTGTCAGTGTCTCAGTGCAGCACTTTGGAGTCCAGCCGTCAGATTATGGAATCCATCTCGGCTCCTCCACCATGGCCGACCGCGCCCGCCTCCTCTTCTTGTCGCTCTCCCTACGCCGGCCTAGCCTCACCTTTTTTTTCCTCTTGGTGGCCACCTTCAGGGGCTGGTCCTTGTAGGCCAGGGACTTGTTGGTCTCCTGGGGCAGGTTTGTGCCCTCTCTGTCTAGTCTGAACCTGTCGGACAGGTTTTTGTTGGCCCCGGGAGGTTTCTGGGGCAGCTCGCTCCCACTGAACGAGTGGTCCAAGGTCCGACTCTGCACGGGGGGATCTCGATTGTCGGCCGTGTGCACCTCCTCCAGCAGCTCCTGCAGCCACATTCGGCGCTTGAACTCCTGCAGGGATCGACCTTTGTCGTGCATCAGCTGGGCGTGACTCACCGACCTCCTCCTGTGTGCACGGGAGAGACGAGCAGCCGTGAGATGGAGAGTTTCTTTCAGTTTGGGCAAAACTGTCACATGATGCACAATGAGAACATTTATAGGATCAACGAGAGCCACGTGAGTCTGTTCAAAGTGTAACAAGAAGCACAAATGATAATTCTCACAGGGATCAACAGAGTATTTCTAGAGATGTCCGATAATATCGGCCCACCGTTATTATCGACCCGATATTAGCATAAAAACGTAATATCGTTTGGGTTTTTTTTGCTTTAAAACCGATAAGATAAAAACCGATAAAAATAAAATAATGCTTGCGTTACACCGAAATAGTGCCTATGCGCTCCTGAAGCGTTTACCGGCGGACATATCGGTATCGGCTGTTATCGGTATCGGTAAATTCAGAGTTGGACAATATCGGCATATCGGATATCGGCAAAAAAGCTAATATCGGACATCCCTAATTATTTCTGATCCAGATGTGTTGCTCCACATGAATTGAAGTGTAAAATCATGACAAATCTGCTGTAATATTCTCATCAGGAACCAGGACTCAGATATGTTTTATTGTCATTACAGCAATTGAATTGTGTAATGAAACGAAGGTGCTGAATTACGGTGCAAAGGAGTAGTACGAGATATAATGATACAGATTCAAATATCCACACTCTCATCTTTTCTACAATTTTCATCTTCCCCACTGAGCAATCCAAATCTGGCCTCACAAGTCCAAATCAAAAGTCAGATCTGTTTTAGCCGGCCGCGGTAAATTGCAAAACTCATTTTAGACCAGCAGATGGCAGCAGAAAAAAGGTTAGAGGCACCAGTGCTGTTCGCCGCTGCCACAGCTTGAGGGCCCGAAAAAAAGGCCAAAAAGGATTTTATGTATAAGCTCTTCACCGTAGTTTGTTTGGATAGTATTTCAAATAATATTACATTAAGTCCATCATACTTGAATCAGTGTTTTGCAGAGTTTTGACTTTTATTTTCTAATCTGAAATCAACAAACATGATTGACCCATTGAGCACGCAGAGTTCAAAGGAATTGGGTAAATGGAATACTACAATTAGCATGATTATGTGAAACAGTTACTCACGTTCTGTGACTCAGAGCATCTGCTGGCTTCCAGTTAAGAGTCACTGGGGAGCAGAGCAAGAAGACAGCTAGACTCCACTGATGAAGCACAGCAATAGAGCACATCCTCACGCCTACGGTGTGGAGAATATGAGACAGTGTTACTCCCGCGGCAACAAAAAAGGGTACAAACAAATAAACAAAGCAACAGCGTTCCCCATTTGAATTTCTGTGAAATTTCACCAAATGATGACAGTCAAGACTTACGTGTGTTGAACTTTCAGATTTCCAACCCACAGGATGCCTCCAGGTTAGTAACGGGACAGTCCGCTGACGCGCTGAGAGTTTAAAAAGAACGGAAAAAGAATTCGTCCGCGTGGGTTTTGGTGTTTTCGATCAAACGTCTTCCCAAATCCATTGCGTGAACGCAACCTGGGGAAACCCCCCGTCTGTCTGCTCCATTCAGTCGCCTCCCCAAAGAATGTGTCGAGCTATTTATTTCTCCCTTGCGTCCCGATTACATCAACCGATAAAGATAGAAAGAGCAAAAGTGGCGGTGGCCCCTCGGCTTCAGATCTGCCACACCACTGGCTCCCTCAATAACCTGACCAGGAGTCAGAGTGAAGCATCATCTCTGGTGGCCGGGCAGCAGAGGAGAGAGCTGAGTAGGGTGTTTTTTTTTCTTCTTCTTCTCTTTTTTTTTCCTCAGCCCGGCAGCGCTGTGAGCGAGTCTGTGTGTGTCTGTCTGAGTGAGGCACACACAGAAAATCTCCTCCTAACCCCTCTTTGGGCAAAGATGCAGGCTCTCTATACCTCGGCCGCCCTGCCCATTAACTCCTGTCCCAACACCACAGCAAACCACCCACCAGCCCCCCCGGCACTCAGCCCCACACACACACACACATGCACACAAACACACATGCAAACACAGACACACACAGACGAGAAGCTGCCCCACACGCTGCTTCCAAACACCAAACAGACACGGAGTTTGCAGGGAATCATTCAAAGCTGTTTTTAATGTCTTTTTTATCCGTCCCTAGGACGCTCATTGGTACCAATGCTGTCTTCGCGTCCGACATGACAGGTGTGTGCTGGTGGAGGTGATGGTGGCTTACCCGGCGCGGAGCGTAGAAGGGGAGGGGCAGGTGTACTCCAAAGTAAACAGCCCAGCCTAACCACTCTCCCTGGGGAGAGTGACCATAACCTCAGAGAAACCCAAGCCACAGCCTCTCAGTGCAGACCAGCTAATTCTGCTCCGCTCGGCCTCAGCAAACCAACTCCACCACCAAATGGTTACAGTGGGCGCTGAGGTATCTCCACACACACTTATGGAGGGGAGAGTGGAGCGCTGCGGGTCCACGCAGCACTGCTGAGACCCCAGAAGCCTGCGTGTATCCCACCCCGCACCTTCTCCACTGCACCTGATGGCATCGGTCGCTTGTTAAGCTGGCACAGGGAGTTTCCACACTTTCCACAGGGACACCCAAATTTGTGTCGGCCAATGTTGTTGTCAAAGCAAATTGTGGGCACACATCGGAACACATCGTTCTCCTACACCTTCACGTTGTCGTTCTCACTCAAGCTCTGATTCTGGTTCTTGTTCCCATTCCTGCTCTCATTCTCATTTTAGTTCTCGCTCTCTTTCTCACTGTCATTCACATTTTAGATCTCATTCTCATTCTAGTTCTAGTTCTTGTTCTGTCATTCTCATTTCCATTCTCATTCTCATATATATTCTCATTTTAGTTCTCATTCTTATTCCTGTTCTCATTCTCATACACATTTTTGCTCTTGTTCTCATTCTCATTTTTGTTCTCGTTCTCATTTTAACTCTTATTCTTGGTCTCTGTCTCATTCACGCTCTCATTCTTGTGTCGGCCAATGTTGTTGTCAAAGCAAATTGTGGGCACTCGGAACACATCGTTCTCCTTCACCTTCACGTTGTCGTTCTCACTCAAGCTCTGATTCTGGTTCTTGTTCCCATTCCTGCTCTCATTCTCATTTTAGTTCTCGCTCTCTTTCTCACTGTCATTCACATTTTAGATCTCATTCTCATTCTAGTTCTAGTTCTTGTTCTGTCATTCTCATTTCCATTCTCATTCTCATATATATTCTCATTTTAGTTCTCATTCTTATTCCTGTTCTCATTTTCATCCACATTTTTGCTCTTGTTCTCGTTCTCATTTTTGCTCTCGTTCTCATTTTAACTCTTATTCTCGGTCTCAGTCTCATTCACTCTCTCAATCTTGTTCTGTCTCTCATTCTCATTTGCATTCTTCATTCTAGCTGAGCCATGAAGATCGGAGTCCAATCAAACACCTGTGAAGAGTTTGACGGCGACAGAGACGAGGACAACAGTGTCCTAATCGCCAAACGCTGCTTTAATGGAGGACAATTATCTCCCAGGGTCTTCAAATGACAACCACGGTGCTATAAAGGTGCATCTAGATAAATCAGAATAGGTTGGTAAGTCACCTTAAGAGGTCAAATTGGCAGATTTCATAGTTTCGTTAAACATGATGTGAAATATTCAAATTTGTTATTATTTTCATAGTGATCGGCAGTTTTTTAAAAAACTGAGATGCAGGACTTCGGCTCTCCAAGTGCTGCAAGCCTTGATTGTGAAGGTAATAAGCAAAAAAATGGATACAGCTTTAAGGATTTTAATGATGTTCTCTGAAAACAATCACATTAAGATTTATTTCATTTTTGGTTTTTCTTCCCCTTTGAACCGATACATGACCAGACAGACGTCAACAAGCTCTCTCAGCCCTGGTGGAGGTATGCGTGCCAATGAGTGGCCCTTTTCTTTGACGTTACATAATTACCTTTAAATATAGGCACAGTGGTTGGAATAACTGGCATTTCTCTTTATGCACAGAGCCAATAAATTATTCCTGCAGGCATTAGGGCGGTGTTGATTGGTAGAATGACTTTAGGCTCGACCATACACGCCATCGGCGGTAAATTACCGAAGGGCCGACTCCAACTTTTTCCAAGCAGCCATGATTCAATTCAGCGAGGGGTCCAGGGACGGCTTAGGGCCCGAGACAAATATATAGCAGACCCCCCGGCTGTCTCCAGATTGGGCCTTTCTTCTCTCTTCAAACTGGTCTGCCCCAAACTTGCAGTGCATTAACATTTGCAAGGGGGGGAAAAAATACCTCATTTGATTCCATTCTGCAAAGACTTTACCTGCAAAAAAATGTGAAAAAAAATCCCATTTCCTGGCAGACAGCATGTGGAGCTGGGGCCAGGAAAGCTGCTTTTGATTCATGCGAAATTGCACTCTCAACACAGAGCAGTATTCCTATCCGTTTTTCATCCTTTTCACACTACACCTATAGCTCTCCAGCACACACACGCACACACACACACATACACATTAACAACACACACCACACGCATCCACCCACGCTTCAAAGAATTAGTACCTCTCTGTTTCTAGCCAGCTCATATACATTCTGGATCCCAGGGAAACGCCCTCGATTCATGTATAAATTCATGTTGAGTATTTTTTGGATGCGTGGCGGCCGTTCCCTGCAATCACTGGCCCGCCCTATTATGTCATCAATCCTGGCTGCGCTCACAGCACCAGCGTTTGTTGTGGAATTACACTCTGAATCGCTCGGGGTCTCGATTTTCTGAGATTTTCAGGGGGGGGCCGTGGCAGGGGGACACGCAACATTAATTCCAACACACTGACTCCACTGTCCCTCGGATGACGCGCGCTGGCCCGCCGACGCCGAGCCTCCGCACCAAAAATCTGTATCGGCGTCCCGTCCGCTGGGCGTCCATCCCACAGAAGTAGCCTGTTTTTGTGTCAAGTCCACTCAACTCGCAAGTTGTCATGGCGGTAAGATGAGCCCGAGCGGAGTCTGAGTCTGAGTCACGGAGCTGGAGGAGGCCGCCCCTGTTTTTCGGGGCTGACCTTGATGTTTGGATTCCCATCGGCCATTTGTTCGCGTAAGAAATTCCGCTTTGTTAGTCTGGAAAAGCTCATCTGAAAAAAAAGGAGAAAAAAAAAAGGCTTTTGCAGAGTCACTTTTCTTCCTTGCGTTGTTTAACTCACGAGAGCCTCGCAGCGTTCGGGTTTGGAGAGCGGGTGAATTATAGCGGAGGCGAGAGTTGGACGACGCAGCGGCGAGTCATTCACACCAACCGACCCCTAAGTACCATCTTTCATGCCTGCTCTCTCTTTACCCCCCACCCTCACACACACACACACACACACACACACACACATTCACACACCTCCAAACCCCCCTACCACCCTCCGCTGGGCCTTTTTCAGCAGCTCCCAGACAGCATCTGACTAATAAAAAAGCGACAGGATGGAGAAATTGATGCGTAATGTTTTCTTTTCACTCGCTGGTGTGTTTGTGTTTATCAGACTTTCCAGGACAGCCAAAGCTTTCTTTTCAAAACCCAACTTTACGGGGCAACAGCCGAGAAATGTGCGAACACACTCACTAATGGTGTAACCTGTAATTACACCACCCTGCACTGTGCTGAAATGTTGTTACACCTCTGCTGACTTTGTCTAAACTGCGTTTTTACACAGTTCGAGTGGAAGATTTTTTTTTTTCTGTTTCTGACAAAAATTATTGCCTGGGCTTTTCATAAAAAGCCCCTGTGTGTATGTGTGTGCGAGCGTGTGTGTGTGTGTGTGTGAATTGAGGTTTTAAAATGCTCCAGATGCATTTGTAATCGCTAAAATTAAACAAACTTTCACAGTTCAGCGGTGCAGCACAACGTATTTACTGCCTGCTTTTTCCAACAACAACCTATAAACTCTCATTAAGTGCCAATAAAAGTCAATGTGGGAATCAGAAGGTTCCTGGTTCAGTTACCGGCCTCTGCCAAAGAAAAATTGATTTATACTGCATCTCACTGACGTCAGTCAGTGACAAATCTCAGAGAATAAAAATCTTTCTCAGTGTATAAAGCATCTACAATAATATTGTAACATGAGGCGCCAAACACTCACCAGCAGCGATTTCAGTAATCGTCTTATAATTCCAACATTTCCAACATTTATTTAGAGTTATTACTTGGAATACCCAAAATTTCATTAATACTATTCAAATGCATTTCTTTCCTGTTTTTTTTTTTTTATTATTTGTGTTTGTTTTGTCATTGGTCGTAACCACGATATGGTGCAATAAAGATTTGTCTTTGGCAGCGACCAGCAGCAAACACAAACCGCTAATTTCCCACTAAGTTCTCTACCGCAGAGTTTGCTCGTAACGTTTGCAGAGGATGCACAAACTCGATTCACGTTACGAAGGCGTGTCCGTCTCCAGCGTGACCTTGTGGCCATTTCGGGGTCACGCACAATGTGTTTCACTGCGTGGTGCATGCGTTTGATCTGCGTAACAGCAGGATTTGTTTCCTCCTGCTTACGCTCTGTGATATACGATGATCTCCCCCGTGGCGCAGTGGGGGGGGTGTGTGTGGAGGTGTGTGCGGTTGTGTGTGTGGAGGGGGTGGGGTGCCTATTTTATCTACATCGGCATGTTTCTGTGTGTTGCCATGAACGTCTGGCCGGTGGAGACAGCGAGTCGGGGCGGTGCTGCCCCCTGACAAAAGCACACTGTCCTGATTAGAGCAGACGCACATGAAATCATTGTTTCCACAGATCAAATATCTGCTCCCGGTTGTGTTTGCCTGTAAAACGTATTTGCGAGATAAAACGATCGCCGTCTGGCAAAACTTCTGAGCTGAGCGTCGTCTGAGAATCTGCGTGTGCGTGTGTAGCTGGAGTGATTTTCTATGTGAGTGTGTGTGGGTGGGTGGGTGATGTTTTATTTTCTCACTGACCCACTATTCTGTTACGTCCTGTGCGTGTGTGTGTGTGTGTGTGTGTGGGGGGACTTAAATGGTCTGAATGTCAATGCCACTGAATGCTGAGTCAATGTCCTCCCGGGACTCGGGAACAATCTAGATCGCGCACTGAATGCTTACAACGCCTCTCACGCGCACGCACACACACGATCTTTCAGTTACGCTGCTTCTGTGTAAATAGCTTCTGCGGGACTTCGTCCTTCAGAGGCCAGAGAATAACCAACACTGCAAAGTGTAGCAACTTGATGCTGCAAAGGTAGCAGCAGCTTGTACAGTGCAGGGATTCATGATCACACACACAGACACACACCTGGGGCACCACAGTCACAGCACACTTCGTTGCCGGGCATCCGCAGCACATCCTCGATGATGGCTTTGGTCAAGTCCTCCAGGCCGTCCTCG